>JBBPCS010004591.1:0-11189 GCA_037974645.1 Hollardia meadi | reverse complement strand
TTCCATACCTACATGTAAAAATAAAAAATAATATATATATATATTTATATTTTATTTTTTTTTTTTTTTTTACTCTGGACCATCACCAACTGGCCTGGTCCAGAGTCAAGCATTATATCAGTCAGTCCAGCTGCTTCAACAGGCCAGGGGTTGACCTACATTCTATGTGGTGTTTGATATCTGTTTTTTAATCCAGAGTAAAAAAAAATGACCCAGCACACCCAGGACGGTTACAAATGATCAGAAAGATGATATATCACTCACCTGGCTTTTTGCCTCACGTACCAAGGCTGTGACATAAACTGCATCTATAATTGAAAGGTTGTTTAATGCTGTTGTTGGATGCTCCTGCATGCAGAGCTGCACCATGATTTAGACTTCACATTACACTAATTCCTTTTTAAGATGGTAGGAAACAGTAATTACAACTAAACTACTTTATCTAGACAAATTAAGCCCCAACATCTGTGCCTACGCTGAGGTCTCAGTCAGTAATGATGTGTTTTTGTTATTTCCATACGCTGCAATGATATGTCTTGTCTAGCACATTTGCATTTATATGTTTGTTTGTTTTTTGTTTTTTGCAGTAAACCATGTTCTTGGCCCCTGGGTCAGTAAACACATTGTGCATGTGGGGAAAACGATTAAAAGTAAACTAAAACCTAAATTGAGTTGAGGTGGAAGACAATAGTGGAAAAACAGTGATTTCACAGTAGTGTCTCCGGAGAGAAAATGTGTTAACGACAAATATGAAGGCACATGTAGACAAGCAATAATCATGTACATCCTAATATAAGCAATGATAATCAAATTATATTTTTAACCAAAATACTCACCATTTCTCATTAAAGAAACTAAAATCAGCATTTTATGTATTGTTGTGTTAGTAAAATGTAGCCTGTAGCCTTTAAAATGTAGAGGGGGGTAACGGGTGCTCTTATTTGTTGTTGTTGGGCATTATGACCACTGTCAAATGTTAATCAATGGACAGTTTGAAACCAACCCGCATGAGGTGATAGTTACGTCCATTTGTAAATAACCCTTGTTCTATAAACACAGGTGGAGCCCTCTATCATCGGACCCTGCTGCTCCTGCGCCGCTCGCTGAAGAGGTAGCAGGATGGTGAGACGCAGCCTTGTACTGATTAGCCAGCTACATTTATGCAAATTTCAGTGGGTGAACACTTGATCGTGATTGGAGGAGAGTAGTACCCATAGACTTCAGTAGAGGGTGATTATAGAACAAGGGTTACAATAATCTAACTGATACAGTCCTCAGTGACCACACAAACCAAGAGAAAGCAATTCAATTTGTGTATGTGCTGAAGGGTGTTTGGTGGTGACTGGCTGTGAAACTCCCCTCACAGATTTATGACAGACTCATCAGTATTTTCGACGGAGAAATGTGAGCTCGATGGTCTCATTGATGCAGTGTGTTCTGCATCATCTATCAGCAGCTCAGCTCCTCCACTAACAGGCTTCAACTTCTTGCGTTGACTTTCTCTCTGAAGTCTGATGAATTTGGTGAGATTCTCTTGCACCTTTGTTCTGCAGCGGGTTTGAAGTTTCCTTATGGAAATGGTGTCATTTCCAAATGATGCTGCCTTGTTACTCTCTCTCTCTGCTCTGCTGAATAAAGCAAAGAGCTCCTTTTTAATCTAAAAAACAAAAGTCAAAAGGTGAAGAAAGGGAAAGCAGCGAAGAGAATTAAAGGGTTTTATTTTTCCCACAGGAGGATTTGTGTGGAATAAGAAAACATGAGAAACATGAAAAACAAAAGGCCAATGATGCTGCCTGAAATATAAATTTGTTGCCTTACTGTTGAAGTGTAAATCCTTGTTCTCAGTTTTGTTTCATCCAATAAAAGACGCAACACAAAGTCCCTACAAAAGAAAACAATCATACTTAGAAGCTTTCAATGTATTTTCTGACCCATTCTGATTTGGATTCCAAGTGAGGAACAAAAAGGTACAAGTGCAGTTAGCTTAATCTAAATGAACAAATGTGGCTTTAACAGATGAGTGGGTTCAGTTCCCAAAGCAGATGCAACCTGGGAAGGGAAAAGCATTTATGGGACACATTTTAAAACTCCAATTGAATTATGAAAGTTTTAGCCACCTCTTCAAACAGATTTCTTTCAGAATTATTAGATTCTTAGAAATTACGTTAGTGTACAACCAATTAGCCACAGTAAATAAGTTTACAAGGGAAGCAAAATGCTGACAAAAACCTTAAAAGCACAGTTCACCCCTAAATCCCAAATACATATTTTTCCTCTTACCTGTAGTGCTATTTACCCATCCAGATAATTTTGGTGTGAGTGTCTCAGTTTTGGAGATATCAGCTATAGAGACATCTGCTTTCTCTTCAATATAATGGAACTGGATGGCACTTTGCTTCATAAAACTGTTCACAACAAGGTCTGTGGATTATCTTGAGTAACTGGGTCAAGATATCTGCAGCGTTTCCCATACGTTATTTTATCTGTGGCAGCGCACCACAACATCAGCACCAACCGCCACATATTACCATATGCCGAAGTATATTTACTGACACATACTGTATATATATATTTTTTTTTTTCATTGTGTTTTGATCGTTTCGATAAGCTCCGCCATTTACTACGAGCCTCCTCCACACGCGGTTCACCTGCTGTTGAGAACACGGAATCGGGGGTGAAAAAATCCAAGACATGTGTTGTGTTTTTTTGGGGCGATTTATAAAACAGAGTCAAAGTCAACAGAGTAGACACACGGAGAGAGAAACAAATAGAGGAGCGGCGGGTGTGTGTGTGTGTGTGTGTGTGTGTGTGTGTGAGGAAAAGAGACCCGACCTGCACATAAAAGTAGTTTGTGAGTAAATAAGGTGAAGAATTAAGTGGAATTGAAATGTTGAAATGAAAAATAACCAGTGTAATCAATAGTATTCATCCATTTTTGAAGACAGCTTTTTCTATGCATTTGGGCCTTTTGTCCACACGCAAACTGCGTTTTAGCTGTCCAGAGTGAAGATTTTCAGACCCTCCATTTTCAATGTTGACGTTTAGACAGGGAAAACAGAGTTTTTGTCTCGTAACGTCACACTGTGCACCGGGTTATTGTTTTGACATCAGTGTGCAATGGCGGACGTAGTCAAACTAGTGCTGGTGTCAGTGCTGCTAACCAGACTTTTTACATGCTTACAGACACATAGACATGTTATTCTCCCACCATGTTGACGAACAGAGGGGTCCTGATTGGATAGTCAAATGATACTGTACGTTAATCAGAGCATCCCTATTGGCTATTCACCTGAACTGATAATAACATTGTCCAGGCTTCTGATTGGCCAACATGGCTTTACGGTTAGGATACACCTCCTGTTGGTTTGGCATGCTCTTGACAGCAATTTACAGCGTTTTTTGCAATTTCATGTGGACAAAGACTTTTTTGAGAACAGTGTTTGTGTGCACAGGATTTTTTTTTTTAAAGAACAAAGGGGGAAAACCCCCATTTTCAAAAAATACCCGTGTACGTGTGGACAAGGACTGAGAAAAACGTTATTTACACTTATAGTGGCAGATAAATGTAAATATAAAGTGGTAAGTAAACTTTGAAGATATATACAGCATGTTGCACTTAAAGAAGCTTGACTACACAATTTTTTTAGTTAGCATTAAAGTAAGGAAATCAAGACCATACATACTTTAAACATTTATTTTATTGGGAGAAAAGTCTACCAATTAATGAAACGCCCTGCATATACTGACTGTTCTCCAAGTGAACTCCCTGCAGCTCCTCTCGCCTCTCTCTTCCTGCATCGCCTGTGGGTGAATAAAAACATATTCCTTGTTAGACGATGCCCTCCCCTTCATTTTCTGTGCAATGCTCCCGTTGCAGCTCCGTTGTCAGTAATTGAGGAATCGCTTTGTCTATTACAGCCTGCGACCTACTGTGTGATTCTTCCCAATTTACAGTGTAATGGTATGCTAGTACAGCACATACTGACACATACTGTACATGTAAATACAAGGAAACAAGATATGGAGTTATGGAATAAGAGAACAAATAGAATAAGTACCTATTTTGTTATTATGGTCCGGGGTACAGTATGGCCTCTCAATCAGGTGTTTGGGAGGACTTAAAAGAGACTGTACATGTTTGTAACTACCAGTATCCATTCTAATATATGCCTGGTCACAGTGTGTGGAGATGTTGATGCTTTAGAGATGGTTGGCATAGAGAGATTCTTGCCTGTGGTTTAGGCTTTACACATTGTAAATTAATAAGAATAATGCTATTCACTGATGGCCGTAATCTACCATTGACATAACGTTTCTCAATAGCTTGCTAGCTAATGTCAAGTAGGACACCAGAAAGACCACTTTAAATGTACATGTAAAATGTAAAAGGCCAGAATTGTCCCTAGCGACATTTGAGTAAACTTGTTCACATTATAATTGCGGTGTGCCCTCCCAGAGGCTACGTCTCCATGACGGTCCACTCAAGAGAAAGAACAAACAGCAAACGGCTTTTGCTACGCGCCTACATGAATTTTTCTACGCAACAATAATTTAAAAAATATTTTGCACTCTGCTAGTGCTACATGCTTTGATGAATGGTCTGATTTATTAATATATTGTTTTTTAAACAGTAGCCTTATAGCTACTCTGTGAGGTGATTGTGGAAAGACAAACCGAGAGAGTTTTGGTGAGTTTTATTTCATTTATGTCGTTTGAATCAAGTGTGTTTATGATGAGATAAGGCATTTAAGCTTGTCTTAGTGCAGTAAAATGAAAAACTTGGAGTAAAGGTGTACGAATATTTCCTTTCTTGACATTTTGTGAGTTTGTTTTGTTTACTTATTAGACTAAATGCTAAGAGAGCTTGTGAAACTTAGCAAACTCGGCATTCGTAAACATCTCCCAGCTGGAATTATGGGGGGGCTATCGGACTATCGCCTCTAGAGGTACAAAGTGGTATTATGAGACAGGACAGGCTGGGGCTAGCTGGTTAGCATGCTAACTTCAGTAGATATCGCTGCAGCACAATACATAGACTTCTTTGACATAACGTCAACACTGCTGTTGATAATGTTCAATTTTGTTTTCGAAACTTATGTTTTACTTTTTGAACATTTTAAACAAGTCAGCAATCAGTTATTGTTATTTTATGAAAACAAGACCAAACCTCCGCCCCTGCAGCTTTAACACAACATTTCACAGCAAAATTAGGCATTCAGAAGCAAATTGATAAAAAATAACCAACATGATGCCAACTTGTACCTTCCACCATCCGTTCCTTTCACATCTAGGAATGACTTTTTTTCTCTCTCTCTTTATTGTTCAACTCATCAAATACAAAAGTACAAATAGATACATACACACAAATCACAAGCAACACAAAAAAATAACAAAAAAGACAAAGCTAAAGAAAAATACTTACATTCACATTTACAATTACAATGCCAGAGGTCATCTTATGTGCAGCATATTACATTCATTTAATAACTTCAAAGTTTTAATAGCTTTTTTGTTTTTAACATTTGTTTGGATGGTGCTATATTGTGTAAATTCTAAAAATGACTTCCTTCTTCCTTCCTGCAAAATCATGACATTGAATCCAAATATGGCATTGTGGGTGGAGCTGGACCTTCAGGGCAGGGCTCGACCATCGTTCCTGTGGGCCACAGCTGGTGCTAATTGCTTTCCATTTGCTCTTTAGCCAAACACTGATCAGTGGTCAGTCAGCTCTGCAAGTGAGTGTGAAGCTGGATGGTGTTGAGACATTTTTTTTTAAATTCATCCTCCACACTCAACCTTAAATAGTTTTATATTTTTCATAATGTAATTATTTATTCATTAAGGTTTTATATTCTTGTGTATGCATTTTTTGTTTGAACTACAAACTATGTGTCATTATATAACCTTGTGTTATATAATGACCACTAAACTTTTTGAATCTTGAATTACAGAGAAAGTATATTATGCCGAGGATTATTTTCCAGGTGATGATTCTATTGGCTGTAGATCAAAAGAGCTGTATTCTGTTACCTCAGTCAGACCTGCAGCGCTGGCACTGAACTAACAATTTAGTCATCTCCGTTCTCCAGTGTGGTCGTATATTTAATTTTTCTCTTTATGATCATACCTCCCCTCCTTATCCTGCCTTGCTCGTAATCTCTCGCCTTTTCTCTTTGATGCCATTAAAGGCAGTTCCGCTGAGACTTGTATCTCTGTCAATAGAAACAGTGCCAAATCCAATGTGCCCAGGGACTGGGATGCGCCCTGTGATCTGCTGCTTCAGATCAGGCCTTTACTGGGAAATGGCACAATAAACAGAAAATGTGATCCGCAGACTGTAACAGTATGATCACAGAATAAAGAGAATTTTCCTTTCTGACATAGACACTGATTTGATTTTGCCTTTTCAAAGTAAAATGATTCATTTCAGACACGTGGAGGAGGAAGTGTGGACTGCAGATGTCTTGAGTTCATCTCAATCTAAGATGCTCTTTGTTCTTCCCTCGCGCCTTGAGCTGCAGAAACTGAAGGTTGATCTTTGCCGCTTCATCAAAGACACAAACCGTGTGACACGATTCACCCTTTTCTTGACGAAAACAGCGACATTTTTCCTGCAAATGGCATTTGATAACTGAAAGCGCAGGCCATCACTGTGTTAAGATGATAATGACCTTTTCCACTTGTCACTCAAGTGTTACACAGTGTGACTCATGAATCTCTGTGGCACAGCAGTGCGCTGAGGCAGCCACTGCAGCATGAAAAACATTGAGACACTTAAGCAAAAACAGAGAGAGATAAGACAAACCTGTGATTACAGCAATACAGAGCACTTTGGACTGCCCCAATGACCCTGACAGAGACGATGAGGATGCCTCAGCTACTCTGAACTGACTGCAATCTCTGAGGAACAGACATCCATTGACATAAGCATAGGGTGTAAAATAATTGAAATTACTTTTCTCCCTTTAAATGTCTGTTGACTAACATACATTAAGTTTAGCCAAGGATTAAAACCCTTAAATAATTTAAAGGAAAGTATGGTTACATTTGATTTTTATAGCTCTGGCAATTTGTTCCATTTGTTATGAAACACTACACTCACCAACGTACAAGTAATTGCTGAAATCACAGGAAGCTGTTGATGGAGTACGACCTGTCAGACTGGTTGTAAACAAGGCAACAGTTTAAAAACTCAAGTGAAATGACTGACAGCTTGGTTTCCATTCACCTTTATTTAAGCTGACCTGTGGGTTTGTTCGAATGTTTGATGGCTCCGGTTGCCACATGGACCTTTTTTTAGCGAGATCCAGCACTTGCCGTGTTGAGTACAGAGTTAGCAAAACTGGAGCGCCGAATGGTTACAGTGCAGGCCATATTACCGCAATGTCCCTGATTCACCTTCATCTGGCAACCTTTGTAGCATGTCATGCCCCTCTCTCTCCATTTCCTGTCTGCCTTTTCACCTCAGTCTGTCCAATAAAGGTGAAAAAAGTGCCCAAAAACTGGTTATTAAAACTGCATTGTTATCTAGAGCAACAGAAATTAAACTGGTGATGTAATAAATTGATGGTTTTCTTAAACGCTGGACTTCCTAAATGAACACAGGTTGTTGATGAGAGAAACATGGAATGATAGTTACAGTGCAACAAACATATTTGAGCACCCAGATGTTTAATTTGTGAAGAATCTCGCTGCACTGTCTGTAAGATATCTAGAATAAAATTGTCCTCGACCAGTCAGGTATAATCCTCGATTATTTGATGTTGGTGACAGTGATCTGACTTTGACATTTAGGAGCTGTAAGGGGGACCACATTTTGTTGGTTTTCTCTTTAATTTCTTATTGCTTATTCCTTACAGTAGCGGTTAGCCAATAGGCTACCATGCACGTTACGTACGTCCAAACGTATATGTATGTTGTATATTGGACATACTTATTCGTTTGTATGCATATGTTCAAAATGTTAATATGTGGAGAAACTACATATGAAACATAACTTTTTGGCAAGTGCTTCTAGTTAGTCCACACTCACCTGTCTGCTGGCACCTCTTCCGAAGAGGAAGAGGCTCTTCCTCTGCCACCTCTGCTCCTCTTCACGCATCAGACAGGACTGAGAAACAAGGTGTCATAAGCTGTGGTGTGAATATTTGATGAAAGGCAGGATGTGGACAAGGAATACATATGGTTAGCTTGATATAGAAGGCTTTACAACACAAGTGACAACATTATTGAGAAAAGTAATAAAAAAAACCTTCACATTATACCTGCAATTATTCAGGTGTTCACAAAGGTACTGTATGTAATGACATGAGGCATGCAATGCACCAAAGTCATTTACAGTGAAGCTGATTGGATGATATTGATTTGGTGTCAGTGTGGTAACAGAGTGAAATAAAAGTTACAATTCCTCATCAGGCAGCTTTATATAGAAATGTGCTGTGTAACTGATAAGTGAATCAGCTAGCTAAGCTAAGGGCTCTTAACTGTAGTTGTGCTACTGATGGACAACATTGTAGCAATGTCGCTGCTCTTCAGCAAATTGGGATTATTTTAAAGTTGAGAAAGTAAACAAATGGCTCCAACATGCAACACTGTTCCTGTCAGTAACTGCCTTTAATCAAATTCAAATTATTTCATGCTCAGCTAACATGGATGCTTACATCGGAATTGGATGAGATCAGCATAGAAAGTTGCCCCCATATAAATTGTTTATAGCAACTATCAAATAACAACTAAGTCAATTGCCATGTGTAATCTTATCCACCTTGTTCACAAACTTGCGGAAATAAATAGTCGGAGTTTTGCCCATACCCTCTAAGACCACCCACCAAAATCCTGTTTCCAGGGCAATTAAAATGTTCGCTTGCGCTTCACTTCATTGACCTCTTTACCTGCCACCATTTTCTGTGCCCGATCAGTAGGGCGCATTTGCAACTCTTAACACAGATCATAAGCAGTTATAATATCGCTTATCATTTATTTGCAGATGATATCCAACTCCACTTCTCATTTAAACCTAGTGACACTTTTAGGTTACCGAGGCTACTAGATTGTCTTGACGTGAGTGTTGCACGGTATACCAATACTAGTGAATGAGTTATGAGTTGCGACAATGTGTGACCTTACCTTTTAGCTGTGGCAAACATCTGTGTATGCAAACGCAACTTCCTCACTGATGAAGTTAACTCGAGGGTAGAAACTGCCAAAATTAAAAAAAATAAATAATGAAATAACTAAATAATTCAAATAAATTAATATATTATTATATAATATAATTGTGTACTTTGTCTTCTCTTTTCTTTGTGTATTATCTTAAGATTTGTGGCTTTGGCTACTTCATTTGTTTGACTTCTTTTTGCATTTTATATAATGCCCCAAAGCACTTTGTGACTTTTGTCTGTGAAAAGCGCTATACAAATAAATTTTATTTACTATATTTTTGAAAACTCATGACTACAATCTGAAGTTCTGCAGGTCTAAGACAGCATAACATGCATTTATAAGGATAGACCTATGGGTGGTTTGGTCAGGGTTAAAGAGGTTAAGGGATTCGAATTTCCTAGTGGGCAGCATAGATACATTTTAATGTCCCCGCAGACCCCAGAGGTATGCTGTTTGTCATGTCTCACAGGCGCTATTATTCTATTATTTCAATTTTTCATAATTTTATCAATTTGTTTGTTAAAAACTCCACCTGTTGCTGTGAATGTCCAATGCGAGCAAGAGAGAGAGAGAGAGAGAGAGAGAGAGACATGTACCTATAACACAAATAATGCTTGCTTGAAATTACTGAAAACTAAATTATACCAAAAGATGGCAAATAAGTACTAAAGTGGATTGTACTTGGGATAAAAGCTGCAGTTTGTATGAAATAATAGTATATATATATATATTCAAAGAAATGAATTGTGTATTTCTTAAAATAATGTTGTTTTTTTTCTGATGACATTACATTACTAATAATAATAAAGAAATAAGTTAACATACTGCTGTGATGGCTGTCTCTTTTGCCTGCTCCTCAAGGTGCGTGAGCGGCGTGTGTGCATCGCCTTGCTTTTTATTTCGACCCCCACGTTAACAGGTTAGAGCAGCCACACTGCCTGCAGCCACAGCGGTGCCTCGTCTAGAGATATGGGGTCTCGCCTATTTTTCCCGCCTCACACACAGGGTTGGCAGCAAATATAGACCTGAAAATTATGTGTATATAGTCATATCGACATCATACCAGCGTTTCACTGTGGTTTCAATGTCTGTAACTGCATAATATACCACAGACATGAAAAAATCAGGTAAGGGTAAAGGAATATAACTACATCATTGTTATTGATCCTTATTAAGGGCAAACAGAAAGATAGGGCTGCTGGTAGCAGCCGCAACGCCGTCTGTGCAGACACACATATGTGAACTGCAGCAAATCAGCAATGCTCCTCACACACAGCCTGTGTGGACCAGGGTTACAGAGGCCAGGGACCTCAGCTGGTCCTTGTCTGTTAAATTTTGGTAGGTTAATGTTGAGGGTTAATGTTTCTTGACAACTAACAAATTTTATATCTAACCACTCAGATCACAGAACTTTCTCTGTGTCTGCACATCTGTGAGTAAATGACATCCCTCAGATGTGTATATCTGTGTGACAGTCATTTTCCAATTTGTCTCTTTTTCCTCTTCCTTGCTCCTCCAAAGCATTTTGTTTGAATCTTTGTCTCCCTGTTAGCATTACAGTCATGCATTGTTATGGGTATGTATATACATATATACAGTAATTGTTCAATCTGACATTGTGTTCATGTCATGCCAGTGTCTTATGGGGAGGGAGGGTTATTCTTTTGCTCTAACCCATCAGAGGGTTGTATTAGAAAGGGTTTAACTTACTCAGGTTTAACTTGGGGTATCGAGGACGAGTACTACAAGGGTAAGTATAGTCAGTTGACCAGGTGTCAACTCAATTGGAGTTGTAAAAGGGGCGTGTTCAGCAGCTCAGCTAGAGTTTTTGGCTGGACCGCAGAGGGCCAGCCCTATGGGTTGCTCTGTGGCTGAGTAAGTAAGTCAGTGAGTAAGTAAGTAAGTAAGTGTAGGAGTGGCTACGTCATAAGGGGCGTTGCTCCCACCTTGCGCAGCACCGATGGCGTGTGTGTCTGAGTTCAGTGCAACTCTGAGCAGCCGGTTGTTTCTGTCCACTCTCTCCTCGC
>JBBPCS010004590.1:0-11190 GCA_037974645.1 Hollardia meadi | reverse complement strand
TGTGTGTGTGTGTGTGTGTGTGTGTGTGTGTGTGTGTGTGTGTGTGTGTGTGTGTGTGTGTGTGTGTGTGTATAGAGTGTGATGGCATGCATGTGTATTCTTGCCGGTGCAACTGTCGTGGCCCGCGGTCCTGTGCTCATTCACCTCGGCAACAACACCTCGGAGGATTAGCCGCCGCGCATGTTGGGGCCCACGTCACAGCCAATCACGTATTCATGGGAAATTCAATTTCTCCAACACACTGGGCTGATTTGTACCCTGACACGGGGGCTCTATCTCACCCAGCGAATGGTGTCTCAAATTGAAAAAGCAAGCAGAGGACATCTTTTACAATGGCGCCTGAGCAGAGGAAAATATAGGAATGTGAGGCGGCGCGGTGGTGGGAAAAAATTGTTAATGTGCGAGTATTTCCAGGCCACAGTGGAGCGAAACAGCCCCGACTTATTTGTTATACCCTTCCCTGTGGTGTGATGGAAATCCATCTGCATATCAATGCTATTGTACAAATCTGAGCTCTTTGTGTGCAGCTGGTGACAACAGGGAGGCGTTTGCATTTTCGCCACCCTCGCCCTTCCCTACTCCACTTTCCAGTCCTAAAATACAGATGTTTTCCCAGCCCCTGCCGTCATACAGTAATATGGATTTGAGGCAGGTGTTCACCCCATTTTGTTATAATTAACATCATGCTTCCCATCCCCATATCTATCTAGCCAGACAGATAAGGATTTGTCATGGCAGTAATGGATGTGGCACCATTGGGAGGCACATGTTGTGCAGGTGCAAACGAGCTAATTGAAGCCAATCGGCATTTCACACAGTAAGCGTCACCTACATAATAAGGTTGTTCCCTTCTAAATTCCCCACAGTGCTTTGCTTATTTTCCCTCCCCGCTTTTTCACAGCATCTTCCCAGGGGTGATGGACCTGAATGGGTAGATGCTGCCACTGTGTTTAACAATGCAGACTTGGCATACGGGGTTGGGTGTCACAGGTCAGGAGGAAGAGGTGGATGGTGGGAGTATAGGAACGGGTCTGCCTCCACTTCCCATCAAGATGGATTTCGGCCCCAGGTAAGGCTTCTCATTACGGAGCTTAAAATCAGTCAAAGACCAGCGGGAAATTCCCCCCACAAAGGAAAAGATAGAAACCGAGGAGCCTTGAAGATAAAGATATTTCCAGAGAGATAATCTCCTCTCCGGCTGCAAGATTTTGAAGAACCTTTTCATCATCCTTAATTTTGCCGTTTTATCTTCTTACTACCCGGCAGCAGGCCTGATGATTTTCCTTTTTATCTTCACTGTCTCCTAAGGTTCGAACGTACTGTAAAAAGATGTTTTGCCCTAATTTAGTCATTGCAAACAGCATAACAGTGGAAACAACAAGCACACCACCATCAACTCAACAGTGTAGATGTTCTGACAGTATCTGATAGAGCAGATTAGATTTCTTTTAAGACAGTTTGCTAAACGACCAACAAGTCTGAAAAGACAAAATAGAAAGCACAGCATATCCCAACATCCCTGCCGTCAGCCTCAAGCTACAACTTAATTAGAATCAGAATTTTGTGTTTAAAAACATCCCACATGGCTGCATTTCTCCACCACTTCTCATGTTTGGGAGAGTGTCCACTGCTATGGGGACTTAATTCAAGAGACCTTAGAGGAGTCCTGTAGATCATGCTTAGACGAAAGACCCGCTCGCATAATTATCCACCATGTTTACACATGAGCAGACTTTGTGCATGGCGACCCTTTTTAAAAATGCAGCGGGCATCGTCCATTCAGGATCGGTGCTCGTCGTCAATGAGCCACAGCCCAGCTCTTTATAGCTGAAGCACTACTAATGAGAATGAGGTCATAGGGATTTTGGCAGCCATTGTGACGGATGTGGAGAGAGACACAAGCCAGACCCAAAACAACCCTTTTCTGCAGCACACATACTCCGCACCCAATGTGTCAAAACATGCTGAGTGTTGGGCCAGTGGTGGCAGCTAACTGGGAAATAAGGGCAGCTTCTTGGCAACTGGCAGCCATGTTGGAGGCCAGTTCCAGTAAAAAGATTTATGAAGGAAAGAGGAAGAAAGAAGTGGGGGAAAGTTCCCTTTATCTTTTCCGTTTGAGGATTAAAACCCCAACTGAGCAATCGAACTGATATGAGATGAGAAACTGATCTGAAGAAAACTGAGATGAAGTACGCAAACGCAATGAAAATCAGCCTCAGAGAGTACTTTTAATTTTCACCAGTCAGACATTGTGTTCTTTTGCTTCTGAATGGCCAGCGACTGACTTCTCTTTCACTGGCTGGAGACTTGGAAAAGGGGGAATGGATAGAGAAAGAGGCTGTGAGAAAGATGATGTTTAACAGGGGAGGAAGCGGGGGGGAATGGGTTTAACAAGGCTGTAACACTGCAGAAAAGAATGTCCTCTTTCCATGGGCCACTGGAATGGGACTAACAGGGACGGACGCGGTGACACAGCAGCACATATAGGTGTCAAAGAGGGATACAGTGTCTTGTTTCACCATCAACGACGGTTTTCATCAGTTGTGTACCAAAGAACTTCTCGTTCTGATGTTACTCAGACTGAGCTATACTTTACAGCGCACAGGTGCAGAAACAAGGTCAGGACCGACAGTGACCAAATATCTTACAGATGATGTATTTCAACGAAATAGTGTGAAAATCTACAGCTTAGTTAGTGCGACTTTCTTTGGAAGCATCAGATTCAGTACATGATATAGCCTCACAAAGCCAATGCACAAATGGTTCTCTTTCACTGACACGTGGCCACCATGGCAACATAAACCCTTCCTTCAACTGACAGGATACATATAAATGTGCATAAAGTATCCAAGATTCATGTACCTTCAATAGCAATTCGGAGCTGCACTTATTAGTTGATTAATCAATTAGTCAGTTGAAAGAAAATTAGCTGCCAACTACAAGTGATTCATCATTTTAGTCATTTTTTAAGCAACAATGTCAAACATTTGCTGGTTCCAGCTCCTTAAATGTACGGACTTTCCTATTTTTCTTTGTCATTTTATGATTGTAAATGAAGAGTCTTTGGGTTTTGGACTTTTGGTTGGACAAAAGAACGACATATTCTCAATGTCAACTGTCAATCAAGTCCAATTGAGAGAACAATCGTACAACTTAAAGTCTACTTAGTAGCTTTTCCAGGGGCTTTGGACCACATCACATCACACGTCTCACATGGTCATTCATTCATCATTCATCACCAATATACAACTCTTTTTGACCGATTAAAGTTTTCTGACTGATTCGATGGGTCATATGTCTCTGTACATTACATCACAATACATAGAGTACATGGCCTACAGAAACACAGACATGTCCAACAATGACCCTCAATTAAAACATGGACTTCTTCTGCTAAAGCAGCTTCACAGATCTCTCCCACAGGAAGCAAAACACACCACACTCCGGAAAACGTGCTAGTGTTTTGCGCAGTGTTTGACGTTAAGCTGTTTTTCCAAGGCAAAAGAAAAGGATGATAATGAAAAAGGGGATTAGCCAAAGAAAGAGGAGAGAACCAGTTGGGCCTGTTGTTGAATACACACAATAAATTAAAAAAAGAAAAGGGCAAGCAAGCTTTCCTCTGCCAGCCTCTATTGCCCTGCTTGAGTGTTGTTCACCTCAGCATGGCAGCTCTGAAACCGCAACAGGGTTTTTTCTGTGTGTGTGTGTGTGTGTGTGTGTGTGTGTGTGTGTGTGTGTGTGTGTGTGTGTATTGGGCATGGGGGTCTTCCAAATGACAGATTTGCATGCAAACAGCCTGTCCAAATTCACAGAGGGGAGAAAGGGAGATGAAGGAATGGAGGGAAGAAACAGGGAAATATGGTAAGCATGAAAGTGTGTGTGTGTGTGTGCATTGGGAAGGGGTTTGTTTGTCCTCCTCAGGTGCTGAGGGGGCTTTCAATGTAAGAAGAGTGGAGGATCTCATTACCTGAGTGATGCACTGCCTGTGTTTACATGCGTTATTCCAGTGAGGCTCCGACATTCCTCCACCTCTCTCTCTCTCTCTCTCTCTCTCTCTCTCTTTCTCTCTCTCTCTCTGTAGAAAAAAAAAGTTCCAATTGCAATAACAAGGTGGCCGGCTCAGCCTCAGAGGAGGCTGAGGGATCAAATGGCTCTTTTTCCCAGAGCAGGGCTGTCACAGGAGGGATGCTTTGGTAGAATTACTTCACTGAAGTATGACCACCAATGACAACACTTGAGAAGACACATGAACAATGTGGTGGGACAGGAGGGAGAATAAAAAGTGTGAGTGTGTTTGCTTATTCTAGTGCTAGTGCTTTGGACCATAATGACATTTATGTTAAGGTGGACAATTACGCAGAGCTGACTCATTAATGTCAGTTTTAATATCTGAGGAAAGTTTGCTGACGTTAGCTTACATTAGCCACCATAAGCTAATGGTCATACCAAACCAAGTCAGGCTAAAAGTGGCAAAGATACCTGAGTGTGTTGACTTGGGCAAAGGTGTTTTTCATTTGGAAGAGAAACTAAACAACTAAAAAAGTTGAGTTTTGGTGAAACTTAAATGCTTGTGGGAAGTGACGAGCTCAGAAAAGGACAGCAGCTATCAACTGTGTATATTCTGCAATCCATAATAATCCATTCCAAGGGCCAGCCTCTGGATTCCAACCTGGGGATGCTGCAGTTGCGTACTCTGACTTCACACCTCTGTTCTTTTTAAGATTTATCATTATCTATCTGGTGGAGTGAGGGCATGCAACGATAACTCAGAGCATTACTTCTACAGTATAAGAAGAAGCAGGTCTGTTCAAAAAAATCTTTTTCCAACATCTCTTATTGCATCATTTACTTTTCCTTACCATTTTTTTGTAATAATTTGGCTCTTTTTGTTTCTACTGAGGTTTTTTAATGCACAAATTAATAATTGCACTTACAGCAAAAACATCATTTTGATTTCTGTTACATTCCTCTCAGTTCGTTCTTTTATTATTATTATTATTATTATTATTTATTTATTTGCATTTCATATTTTCAGTAAGCTACAAGCACCGTCTTCTTATTAAAAAAAAGTTTTAAAAATTTAATCTCGTCATCATGTTCCTGAATACTGCAAGCCTGCAAGCGTTTTTTATATTGAAAGACTTATTCAAAAGAAATTCTGGTGCATGAATTCACAACTGAATAGCTCACATTCAAATTACTAAACACATTACTAAATTCAAAACACAATCACCTGTTTAGTTTGAATTTAATTCTATTTTTGGCGTCCTAGTGGCTGCCTGTTACCTCGACTTTGTAATCCGCACCGTCTCTCCCTTTAAGCTGTGGAAATCACCTATAACGCTGCTGTTGTGACAAGCAGCACACCAAACAATAATTCAATTTGTCGCTGCTTTGCATCTTTATTCTTGCTCATAGGTACACGTCTCCTTTCAATCAAGCAAAAGTAAACTGGATAGAGAATGTGAGAGCCACAGAGGGAGACGGAGAGAGAGAGATGGATGTGGCGAACAGTCTGGGAGCCCGGCAGAGTACGTTACATTGTTGCCAGATCACAGCGCACAGCCTTGTCTTTTTCATGTAAAACAACCGCTGTTGTGCTGACAGCACGTTTGTTAAAAACCACCCAAGCAACATGCAGAGTTTAGATGAAAGAGGCCTCGGTGTTGTTTTCCCCTTCTTTCCTTTTCTTTCCACCCACCCACCCACACACTCACCACCGCCAACACCCCTCCCCTGATACTCCGGAGTTCTAATTGCTATCAACATGAGTCATAAACGTTCAGCCCGTTTCTTTTTCAGGGAGAAAAATTATTACTGGCAAGCTTCATGTCCGTCAACACGTGCTAATTCCCATTTTACTGCTTCCAGTCTCTGTGTGTGTGTGTGAGAGAGAGAGAGAGAGAGAGAGAGAGAGAGAGAGAGAGAGAGAGAGAGAGAGAGAGAGAGAGAGAGAGCGTGGTTGGCACAGCGACCAAGCACGTCACTCCCGGTAGAACATGGGTGGCAGAGTTTCCTTTGAACTGCAGACAGGGCTGAGTTGATGTCTGGGTTTGTGCTCTAAGACAAACGTCAGCCAACTGGGCACACAGGATAACTACTGCCTTGAAGAACAGGGTTCTTTGAACCAATCATTCAACCAAACAGTTCTCTGACAATTACTAGAAAAGTTATCTTTAGTACCATGCTATAATGGATTTACCAAGACCTTTCACTACCTCTACAGAAGAACATTTGAAGAAAAGTTTTTTCTACATTAGAGAAGGTGTGAGAACTAACTAAATGGAACAAGGCACTAGAGAACAGTGATGGAATGTAAGTACATTTACTTAAGTACAAGTTTGAGGTACTTGTACTTTATTTGAGCATTTCTGCTACTTTACCTTACTTTAACTCCACTAA
Organism: Hollardia meadi; assembly: GCA_037974645.1. Taxonomy (NCBI): domain Eukaryota; kingdom Metazoa; phylum Chordata; class Actinopteri; order Tetraodontiformes; family Triacanthodidae; genus Hollardia; species Hollardia meadi. The sequence goes on along the minus strand of JBBPCS010004590.1, from coordinate 4,788 downwards.
CGTAATAGGAGGCAATATTGTACTTTTTACTACACTACATTTATTTGATTACTTTAGTTACTAGTTACTTTGCAGATTACAGGCTGCATCAGAGCCAAAGTAGAACATTTTTAAATCAGACACTTTATATTTGAAAATGACTGACCTTCATGACTTTTGTGCCATTTATTTTGTAAATTAAATCAGCAAATGTGTGACCAAACTAGCTACATAAAATATGCATACATTTCATTGCAGAAATGTATGTGGGCTTCATTGATCATATTTGCAGTTATATTAGATGAGCAAAGTGTCATGTTTGTGCCGGAAACACTAGGGAAGAGGGGTTTTGGACCCATATGCAGACAACAGAGGCAGAGAGGTGGAGTGCGGTGAACTCACAGGTAGTTAAAGCAGGCAAGGGTCAAATCCAAAAAATCAGTCCAACCAGGGCAAACAAATCCACAAGGGGCAGAGGCAATAATTCAAAGTTCAACATATAAGCAAAGTCCAAAAACACTAGGAACACGAGGACAAAGGCGCATGGGTAACACGCACAACGAACTGACAAAGTAAGAGGGGGACACATGGACTTATATACGCACAGAAGGTTAACAAGACGCAGGTGAGACTGATCAGGGCAAGGACACACAATCACAGTGGAGGGAAACGAACAAAGACAGGAAGTGCGAAGTGAGACAAGACACAAGAGGAAAGACCCTTCAAAATAGAACAGGAAACAACAAACTCAAACCATAACACAGGAAATAAACACAGGAGTATAAACTCAAAAACCACAACACAAGAAAGAAACACTGAAAAATAAACTAGAACTCAACACCATAACACAAGAAATAACACACTAAAACTGAAACCATGAAACAAAGTCCTGTTAACCGATGTAAACTCATTGTTAGTGCACACTATATGTTCTGATATTATATCATGAATATATAAATAAATTGTTATGCAACCACTTTGTCTGTGTATTTTTGTATTTACCTCAGAAACTCATAACCAAGGACACAGACGAACGTCTTTATATCTGTATCCATTTCTCTGTTCTGACGCCTGACTTGTGCGGAAAGGCTTTATGCTGACAGAAACTGAAAATAGACTGGTCCCCGGTAAGAGGTGGGGTTCAGATGAGGGGTGGGTGATAGAAAGTGAGGACAGCTTATTGCCGAGGGAAGAAGATCCAATCTCTGTATGTGTTGCTGTGAAGGTGAAATACTGGAGAAACCCTGCTGGGCCACATTTCACAACTCTATGAGGGGATCAATAGGGAAAGCTTTCCCTCTGCAGGCAGGCAGGCAGGCAGGCACATATTCACACCACCCCCTCACACACACATAACACATAGAAACCTTTTTCCAGAGCCAAATACTGCAAGCCTCTCTCTCTCTATATATATATATATATATATCTACATATCGTAAGTGTTGTTATTGTGATGAAAACTTCTCAACTTTTTATCGTCATTTTTTGTCTTTAGTTCAGGAAACGTTGATGTTATGAACAAGACAAAAGAGATACTATACAATATACAGATAATTTCCTAGAGATTTAGATTAGTCCTGTAGCTATCACTGTAAAGCATATCGGAGGGTGCTACAAGCATGTGACAGGGTCCTTGGTAGCATGAATATATTATAAGATATGTGTGCAAACGACATTTTTGCCAAGGGTGAAACTTTCAGCATTCAAAAGGGGAATGTATTATCCTCAGGAGCATGAATACGCTCAGGTAATTTTATGTCAGTCTCATAAAAACATTACGATATATTTTAAGGACAAGTGGAAATTCTGAGTTGAGCGCAACGAGAAAGCTTGTGCGCTGTTTGAAAAAGGATTATCCTCTGTCGAGCATGAATGTACTCTGGTTATTCCATGTCAATCTGCCAAGTAGAGGATATCATGAATGATATTTTTTGCCACCAGGTGGACATTTTCAGGAGGTCACCAGGTGTACTGTACGGAATATAAGTTTAAAGTTTCAGGGAAAGATACCAAGGAGATACCAAGATGCCCCGAGAGAGGTCACCAGGTCATGAAAATGACTGGGAAATAATCTTCTGGGGACCATAAATCCACAAACTAAATTTCATGGCAATCTGGCCAGACACTGGACAGACGAATGGGCAGGCGAGAGCATCAATAATAGAAAAGAAAAATTATAGAAAAAATGCAAATGCATGCATGGTTAATTTCCTTTGTTCCTGAAAAGTTGACTTTAGGAGATACAAGCATTTCACTTGACAATCTCAGTACGACTGGCATTTATTTATGCCAGAGCTATACATGAAATATGCAGGACCTGGGAGAAGTGCGAGGTGAGGGGCCGCGAACCAAACCACTGGAAGACCCCAACAGGACTCCAGTGTAGGTTGCCAGGGCAACATGAGCAGGAACTTTCAACCATGGCAGCCAAACTGCAGGGAACGGGATACTTTCTTTACAGGGACAAAACTGGAAAAACAATGAACGCATGCTGGGTACATTATAGCACCGTAACAAAAGAGAGAAAGTAGACGATGAAAGATGAAGCTTCCTTGTGTGCCATAGCTTGCCAAGTAGTTGTTTTGGCCCTCGCTAACCAGTACCCCCCAGCTCCATCACACACACACACAAACAGGCATACACAGTCACAAATGCTTTTGAGTAATTTCGCCTTTAAGGGTTTCCACCTTGCCAAGCAAGAGGACACGCTAGGAAGCAGAGAAGAAAAGAAGGTTGGCGATAGACCACACACACACCTTCCTCATAGCACTGCAGGAACAAACAGACAACAATCTCTCAGCCCCGCTGCCAGCAGCCTCGGAACAACCTGTAACACAAACTTATTTTAAGGCTTTTATTTAGCTGCCGGGCAGCCAGCATCCACCTGGCATCACTAAACACTTAATTAGACAGTAACACTACAGAAGCTGCACGTACTTTCCCAAGGTCTCATTAGCAAGGCAACGTGGCATAGAGGCGACAAACACGACCTACCGCCAAGTGGCAAAGAGTGGTCCTGTGCCAACAATGAGGCCACACCAAGAGGAAAGCCTTTGGATGAAGATCTTATCGACGGATAAACTCCATCATCCACAGTGCTTTTATGTTTCAGACAATTAACTTGCTATTGTTGTCTGTGTCAGCCCTGCCAACAGATCGGGCACAGATATATTCATGTCTTGCTGTGCAGTCAGGACTATCAGCTGTCTACTGTGCCAGGTAGCCTGATTAGATTTCACTGATACGGGTTTGGAAGCTGAGACTGACTTTTTGGTTTGATTTAGACATTTTATGCCAGTATATGTTTGAATTTGAGAAAATAGCTTAAAATACCAGAAAATGGCAAAGATCACTTTTTCACTCACACACAGTAGCCTACTCCCCAAGTCTTTTGTTTAACTGGAATTATTTCAACCACAGAGGGTCTTCCTCAGGTAAAGAAGTGAACATACACCTGTATTTTGTGATGACATCACAGATCATCTCCTGCCACACCAGGACAATATTCCCAGTCTATATCTCTCAAGTGTGATTTCAAAATATTACATTCATATTAACCTCTATTAAGTACACCAACCAGTAAAGATTTTTTTAAATTACATTTTTTTGCTTGTCGTCTCCTATATTGTTTTATAATTTGGCAAAAAAAAAAATATGGCAAACTACACAGCATTGTTGCTACTATGGTTAGCATACAAGGCAGTGTTCCATACAAAAATGGTTGTTTTAGGTGAATAAAGGCACAGTAGCTCTGCCAATTTACATTCAGACTAGTGTAACTGGCACAAAGACATCCCCATGTCTCCTCTCTTGTAGGTGTGCTATGTGCAGACTAGTGTGCCTCTTACGCAGGGCTTACACTGCAACGGCAGCAATTTGAGAGCAACACATTTAAAATAATATTAACCAAATCATATTACTGGGGTCCAACTAAATACTGTTGTCTGACATAGTAATAATGTAGCCACAGCCAAATGATGAGCATACTACAAAACGGCCAAATAACCCAAACTAATTGTAGAATCCATAGCAATTCAATGTCCAGGGTGCCACAAAAGTTAAACACAGCCTACTAGGGGTAAACATACACTTTTTATTTCGCCATATTTATTAAATATTTTGTCAAAAGTGCCTTTGTTTAAAACATACTCAAAGAACAGAGGGATTATGCTGCAGGAGTGGTCTAGTCTCTCTACTGAGACTATGTTTTGATATTCCAAAAAACTGTTTTATGGTTGAGTATTCCTTTACCTGGAAAATATGAATTTTCCAACATTGCCTTGACATGACATCACAGCGATATATCTTTCAAACCTTCATAGTGACATAATCAATCATCCATGAGGTGATCTGATGTTGCGGAAAGACACTCAAGTGTGCTTAGATTTGCCCTGGTGGCCATATTGGATGGCAAGCCTGCTGTAGGGGTAGCGTACCATGCAATTTGGAGACTGTGCCGGATTCACATTAGAAAGAGACAGGGGACAACCAAGCAAACAAGTCTGGTGATTTACAGTCTGGGTTTTGGAGTGTTCTTTTCAAGCAGGATGAACAAGGACAGACAAGATAAATGACAAGAAAGGCTCCCCTCACATGTGCAAACAATTTTCCACCACAGAACAACCAAGGGCCAAATGAACTGTCTGCTCAGTATGTGAAGCGTGAACAAATGCTTTTCACATTAAGTCAGGACCCTGGAGACCTAGATAGTGTGTGTGTGTGTGTGTGTGTGATTTGGGAGAGAGAGAGAGAGAGAGAGAGAGAGAGAGAGAGAGAGAGAGAGAGAGAGAGAGAGAGAGAGAGAGAGAG
>JBBPCS010004589.1:0-11191 GCA_037974645.1 Hollardia meadi | reverse complement strand
CCATCCCCCCAAATTTTAATTGCAGCACCTTAGCTAACCACATAACCTCATATCCACCTTACTACACTTACACACACTATCCTACGCACTCAGTGATTGGGGTCTTTACCCAGACAGAAAACGTTTGACATGTTGGCATGTCAAAAAAAACTATCCATGCAGCTTGTACTGCAACTTTCCTTTAAGAGTTATTGTGACTGTTTATATGCTTGGCTAGCTTTGGTGACACTCAGGATACTCAAGGCAGAGAGAAGTGTCTGCTCCCTTTGTGTGTTCTATGTGTTTCACACTAACTGAGTAGGCTACATAGTTAAATGGTTTCTTTTTTGTCTGTTTTAAGAAGTGAAACAGGATCCAGAGTCTGCACAGGTTGTTGAAAATTGACTGGATTCTCTATGCCGTTCCTGTGTCTGACTTCCTACCTGACTTGATCTGATCTGTGCAGCTTGACGTAGCTTAGGTCAAAAATCGACTATGTGCGTATTCTCCAGATTTCAGAAGCGTCACAGAAGTGTCTCTCTGTTATGCTATCTGCGACGCACCTGGTGGAGTTACGAGCATTATCTAGAATGGCTGCGATCAGCTCTGGTGCCCGCGGCGCAGCCGGAATGCAGCGCAGATGTGCCTGGTGGAAAGAACTTTGAAATACAATCTAAAGCAAGAATGTTATATGGTGGTGAATAACGCCACTATTGGATTTTCTGTCTAAAGAAAATGACTGGCTGTCGTGGAATTGAAAGTGTTATGACTCATCCAACCTTGATCAGAACAATGATATTGAGGTTTCAAGAGGACCACTGCACAGATACAGGGGCATTTATCTTCATTTGAAATGACTACCTTAGATTGCTTTATCTGAAAAGGTTCAGTCTGTTTTTATCCAAAATAATAGATGTGAGTCAGTGTGAGAAGTTTTCAACATTATTTAAAGGCATTTTTGTGTTTAACAAAAAGCAACTGATAATATCACAAAGCACTGGAGAAGCCAGCTTCATAGATAACAGCTTCAGCTCTCTTCTTTTCTACCATTCTTTTTGTAACTTTTGTATCTTTCCCTCTGTTCTCTCCATCTCTTAAGCTGTTCCTCCTTCGTCACTCTTTAACCACATCCCCTCTGCCTCTGAAAGCATAGGGTTTAGGGGGGATAATAATAAATCTCTCTCTCCATCCTCATTTTCTCCAGTGATCTGTTCATACTTTGGCTCCTCTCATCTGTTTACCATGTCGCTGTCTCCTCCCTGCCCTCCTCTCTGTCCTGGTCTTGGCTCAGTTGCTGGCATCCAAGGTCACCCATACTGTGCTCTCAGTGAGACAAGTGGGCTGGTGTGTTCATGTGTGTGATAGTAAGGAGAAATCTGTGCAATGTACAATAGGCACATCCTCACCCATACAAAATTACTGTGAAAACTGTAACAGCTTCTGTGTGTTGTTTGGACATGAATGTCCTGATTCCTTTCATGCACTTTCCCTGACTTTTAAACAGAATTTGAAACTTAGCCTCATTGACTAGTCTAAAAGTAAGAAAACAGTCAACATTGAGCACAATTTAATCTATAAGGTTAAACCTTGTCCAAACAAGTATTGCGTATTTGAAACCATTAATCACATTGTTCAATAACATCTTAGATGTGACAATTAACCGTTTTTTATAAATCATCATTTGACTAGGAAGACATGACATTTCAGTGCCACTTATGTAATTTAAATATGTACTCTAGTGACTAAGCCGAAACTTAAAGCCACTGAGTGGCTGCATAGACAGGCTAATAACTGACCTTTGGCATCTGTGGCTGATGCACAAAGGCTCGCACAGTGCGAGTCTACATTACTCTGGAAAAGTTTAGGCACAAAACTTTGGTGACGTTTGTTCAAGTTTAGGTACAAAAGCAACAAGTTTAGCTTTCGGAAAAGATCATTGATGTTTGGCTTTGACAAAATGTCGATATCTTTGAAGTTGCAGATGAGAATGGGCTGTTATTGTAAGTGACCCAAAGGTGACACTTACTGAACCAATTCGGTGTCCTATAGTATATACTGTATATACTGTACTTAGCTCTAGAAAAGAGCTAAGCATATATGCAGATTAGCAAGAGTAGCAAGGTTTAAAGGACGAGTCAAATAATTGCGCACATCCCTTCTTTCCTTTTCACCAGTGCTTGTGTATCCATGTCCTTGTCCTTACATAGCACATGCCTGTGTGTCCTCATGTGGCCTGCTTGTATAATGATCCCCAGAGGTCATGTAGGCGGTGATATAGGAGGCCATATTGGTGGCTCTGTGCTGTATGAAACATGCAGGACCGTCTCCAACTGCACCACTCTATGCATGTGTACATAATATGCATATGCTGGACAGGCTTCACATTAAATAGCAAATGCAATCCAATTAAAAGTCACATTATGTTATGTAAAACATACAGATGGACGAATTATCTAATTGGCTACAACTGATAATGTATTTGTTTTTTTAATTAAAAAAAACAAGTTAACAAAATACAAATAAAATAGGCTACAACACTAATAGCAGTAACAAAATAATGACATGTTGAATGTGTACATATTTTAAAGCAAGATCATTTAACGAACATTAACATTCAGGTCAAATAATTAATTTGTTTGCATGTTTATGTTCATTATGTTTTCGGGTTGTCTGTCTGTCCATCCATTCACCCATCTGTCCCATTCTTGTGAACACGATATCTCAGGAGAAGGAATTTCTTCAAATTTAGCACAAACATTCACTTGGACCCAAGGATGAACCGATTAGATTTTGGTGGGTAGCGGTCAAAGGTCACGGTGAATGTGACCTATTAAACAAGATTTTTGGTCTTAATTCATGGTTTCATATGCTAATTATGACAAAATTTGACACAAACTGTGCTGATTGTATAAATCTTCTGTGCTGCCTGGTTGAACATGTGTGTGAAGAATCCATGTTTCAGAATTTAGAGTTTCTTTGCAGCAACTTCCATATTTGAAGTATTGTAGTCACCACAAGCTCAGGTGATTGTTGTTGCACCATGTGACCAAGCTCTCTGTCAGTCACTACATATATTAAATGAGTCTGGACAGACATTGATGTAAACTGCAACTTCAATGCTGGACGGAGGCAACTGTGAGGCAGTAATTCTTTTCTTTTTTTTTTCAAAATGAATTTTGTTACTCTACAATCTCTAGTACATACCCCCTTGCAAACAGCAGAATACCCCCTAACCCTAACCACAACAAAACAAAACATCTTACAATCAAAGACAGACATTTAACAACAAAGTGCTCCACAAAACACCAAAACTATGATCTTTCTCGAAACCTAAAGAAGTAATTTTTGTGTCTAAACCTAAACAAACTTTAACCATAGCGTTGTAACATACAGTGGAGTTAGTTTTCATATTTTTGGAAATGATTTTTAATGGTTTTGGAAGACATAAACAAATGATTTCATCCTGTCGGGCAAATTGAAAAATACCACTGGGCTCTTCTTTCAGGTGGCATCCCCCCCAACTCAGTTTTGCAGGAGCATGTCACTACATCTTGGGCTTAGTGCTGCCCAAGAAGATTGTGATGGTTTAAGGAATACAAATTGTGTATATCTGATGCAGCCAGGCCTTCCCTTATTGCTTTAGTTAGTTTTTAGCAATGTTCAACTCACTGGGCACTCACCAGATCTGCTGCTGTTCCCTGGACCGCAGGACAGTAGCCCAGTAGCTCCTTCCCCTCACATCTGTGCCCAGGTTTTTACCACAGGGTGTCACCAGTCAGCTGACATTGTTAAATTCACCAAACTTCTTTTGGCAGATTAATGTGATTAAACGTGCTCCTCAAAGATCAGGACTGTGCCCACTGCAACGGTCTGTTATTCAAAGCAACGGTCTGCTATTCAGAAATAACAGACTATAGAATGCCCTCATTGACCAATCAGAAGAGTGTGTTCAACAAGGCCGTGCAATTAATATATTTATTAATACATATGGTATGTCATATGGTATAATGATACCACATTCTAATAATGAACCTAATATAAAGAGTTTAACTATTGGTGTGACTCATTACTTATTACTAGTGTCTTATTAATCACTTATAAGCCTTTAACATGAACTATTGGCAGGTTGTTAAAAAAAAAAGCCTTAGTAAGTATAAATTTTAGCAAACAATTGATAAAGGGTTTTTCCAACAATAGCAATAACATTTTTATGAGATATTTGTTTAATAATAATTGATCAAAATCTCACTAGAATCAAACAAAAATACTTACATTTTTGAAAGTGAATAATGATGTAAGGCCAAAATACAAAACTTGCAATAAAACACTTGCTTATGTACTGACACTTTTTTGTTTCCCTGATCTTGACTGATCTTTTGCTTTCAATTTTACAATTTAAGTGCTTAAATTTTCTGTTTCATACCACTTGTTGCTCATCCAGAACACTGAAGTGAAAAATTTAGTGAAACTAGTGTGAGAATATCTGTCTTGTGTAGTGTCAATTTGCCACTATTTATATATATTAACTAGGCTCAAAACAGGTTGAAAGAAAAAGTATTAGTTTTGAAAATCATTAGCCATACTTGTGGCATGTCCTTTGATGCTGCCAGGTTAACCAGGATTTTTCCTGGTTCATAATGGGCCTTTGGGCGGTGACTACGTATGACAGTAAGTATTATCGGTCCATGAACTAGCTAGCTGCTACTTGATAAATTGCTACGAAACACATTTGGAGAGGATTTGAATTGCTATTTTGTATTCCCCATTCTTATCATTTTGGTTCCTGGTGATTTTCCTTTGGCGCTAGCTAAAACCTCTTTGAGGGAGGCACCAAAAATACCTCCATGCAGAAAAAAAACAGTTAACATTATCATCATCTAAGCTTTTGTGTTTTTCTCCTACAGTCTGAGCCCTGTAGGAGCTATTTTTTTAATTGTAAAACCAGTCTTGTATTTTACATACTGATACTTTGAATAGTTTTGCGTAATTTTCTTACTCTTAATGCCCTGCAGACATTCTTGTCCCTGTTGTCTGACAGATGATTTGCCTTTTGTCTTCTCTCATATTTGACTTGTTGACATGGTGTTGACATGTCTCATGTTGTTCTAAATTGTCTTTTACCTTCACTAGTATGTAATGTACAGTATTGCTATAATGTGCCAGTGTATTTGAAAACCTGTTTAGAAGTTCAAAGTTAACTATCCATTTATATCTTATCATTTAACCATTGGCAAGTTGTCATTTATTTGCTTTAATTAATTGATAAACACTGCTGTTTCCTCAGCTCTACCGGAGCATTTCAGCTGCTTTTAGATTATTATCTTCATTTAATAACACGCTAATTCTGCTCTAATTGCAAAATCCGGCTCCTCTGTCCCAGAGGTTTGACATGCTAACACACAAGGGTGCTTTCTTTAGTGAAAAAGCTCTGCACCAAAGAGCAGGCAGACCAAGTTAGAGACGAGATGGTGATCATAGTGGAGTATATAGCTGCTAAAGAGCCAGAGTTTTTTCTCAGGATTTGGTGGAGAATATTTAAGAGCTGAAATGAGAGTAAATATTGGACTTAAATTCTCCAGGTCACAGGAAATGAATGATAATGTGGCTCTGTGTCTGCTGGATGTTTGCTATAACTCACGCAACATCTGTGAAGGCCTGTGCCACGAGGTCTCACAAGAGCATAACCAAAAAACTTAAAAGCCTCACGAGGCTCAGTCATTTTTAAAAGTGCAAGGACCACTGGCGAAACTCCAACACTCGAACAATCAATGCTGTAACTTAATCACATCACTGTGATCATGTCCCAGCCGAAAAACTAAGCAAGAAGACCTCTCTGTCTTCCACCTTTCGGAGTCTGGATTTTGATGCAGCTCACACTGTCAATCGCTTAAGCTAACATTAGCCCAAGCAGCACACTTGTAGAGCTATACACTCATGACAATCTGGTGCCCTATGTGGCAAAAGTGATATTTGGCTCTACAGTCTTACTGAAGTTTTACCAGCATGCTATCAATATGTGACATGCCCTACTCAACAGGATCCTTGGGTGGTTTTGAGGAAAAGGAAGGGAACTTGGGCTTATTGTGTAAATAAGAAAAGGAAATGGTCATAGATTTTAGAGGTGATAGAGGAGTCCCACTCACTCCCAAGGTTAACGATGAAACCATCAGAAGTGTTCATACTTACAAATACTCTGGCATAGTAGATCGATGACTGATATTCAATGAATGTGCGACTGCAAAGGTCAAAATACAGCAACAGCTAATGTTCTTGTTGCACAAACTGTACAATTTGAAGAGTGGAGTCATTGAGTGTGACCAGATGTCAGCTGATCTGGCCTCATTCAGAGTAAGGCTGAGCGCATCCTTAATCACCCCGCTCACTCTCTACACAACAGATTGCAACTAAGCCATCGAGCCAAAGGAAAGATTCTGCAAAGGAAAATAAGTCTTCAGCAATCAGACTGTTAAATGAGAGGAACAGTAAAAAAAATTAGGATTTGATGGTATTTTATTGGACTGCATATTGCATGTTTGTATTTATATGTTTTATCCTTATCTGGAATAATAAAGTTTATCCTGACCTTGGCCTTTCAAGATAGATGAAAATATAGTCATGATTTATCATTTCCAACATTTGTGTGAATGGCTTTTTCTCCTTATTTCTCAGGTTTCTTTTCTTTTCCAAGATCCACTATGTAGCTATAAGGACATGACAGACTGCATGTCAATTTTCAAACACCTGTAAGATGTTACTGACCCCTGCTCGTTTCATCGTAGGCCTATTCTAGACAGCACCCAGAGACATTTTTCTGAAAAATATGCAATTAAAATTTGGTCTACCAGTAATCTGTCATGTGTATAAAAAAAGAAAAAAAGAAACTTTGCTGCAGTCAAGTCGCAGGTGTATCTTTTCTGCAGTGATTCACACTGTAAGAGGTGATCAAAAGAAGCCATATGTGCTCAGCTCATTTTAATGAGGAGTAGATAAAAGACACGAGCACAGATATTTGAAGAAGATGACATGAAAAATAGCATTTTACTCCCCGTCAGTAACACGCAGCCTTAATAGGCCCCTTAAGTTGGGCTCCATTTTCCATCCAGGATGTAAAGGGTTTTACAGAAAGTAAAGAGACCATTCTTTATCTTTATAATAAAGCTGGTTCATTATGTTTGTGAGAAATGCAACTGACAAGTGCTGCATTTTAAAAACCATTTTCCTGGATTACTATGTTCTCCGTAGATTATCATTTCAAGCCTTGTCATCTTATAATATTCCTATTATATTTTATCAGGACCTAGAAAGTATATGATGAGGGTTTAGTGACCTCACAGTGGGCTAAATACAATTCAAAGATTAAAAATAGTGACATTGGTTCTTTTTCTGTCATGCCTCCATTTAGGAGCTGAAAACTGTCAAATTTAAGATTCTTCATCTTTTAATATTATGGACATTTATGTTGAAAGTTATTTTATTTGGAGAACATTGTCAAAAACATGGACATATTTTTGACAATGCTACATGTTTTCTTTTAGTTTTACATTAGTTGCTGTTGTGCACACGAAAACTATTCAACCTTGCCTGCATCAACTTCATCAAAAATAATCACTTGATTTAACTAGCTTTAACTTAGCAAGATTTCTGCTCATGTTATTCTCTGGGTTTCAAAAAAAAAAAAAAAAAAGGTAAAATGGGTTGGCAAATATATTCGGCCACCTTTAATATACCCAGTCAGCCCAACTAGGTCAACATATGAAGGAAAATAATATGTGGGGGGCAATGCTGATATTGTGCCAAATTGCTTGGGAATTATTAGGAAGTAATTAAAATCTATCGATGTAAAAAAATTATTGTCATTAAATATTGTTTTTATACCAAGTGAAATCTTCTTATTTCTCATATGATATCAAATAAATAGTGCATTGTTCGAGATTACATTGCAGTTTCCTTGCCAACTCTGTTTGCGTCTTGAGATGCCTCAGATAAAGGAGAAGAGATTAGGTTGTAGGTTGAATGTCACATGAGGGAATGCACAGAGAAATGTTCTAATCAAGCACCACACCCAAGCCTACATGAAAACAGAGCCGGGATTTTATTACCCTTTGCGGCAGCTAGCTGCCATTAAGCTATAGGACGTACTGTATCGTTAAACAGGCTTCACCAGTTTCAAAGTATCAACTACAACGTGTCAACCACACCGACAAACAAGCATGTGGTCCTAATTTTACAGCCCAGTTACTGTACATACCTAATTAAAAAATGTACAGCAGCGTAACATTGCTAAGTACCCTCTCATGTTCCTGCAGTCAGAGTGTGTGTAGGCAGGTTGGTGGGTGTTTTCTAGCCTCGGGACCCCATCCACATCCCAAATCATAAGAGAAAAAAGTCATGGAAAAATAAAAATATAAAAATAGCCCTAGATATTGAGATACCGTATGATCTCATCACTACCTGCTGCCAAATATTGAGACAGAGCTTCAGCTTACTACAAACACACACACAAACTGGCATACACTCTGTTCCAGGTCAATGTGCGAGTCTCTTAGGAGTTAAGGTTCAGAGGCAATGAAACAACAATGTGATAGTTTATTGATGCCTAGAGGACGAGTTCCATTTTTGGTTTCCGAGTCTCTGAGGTCAAAGGTCAGGGTCAGATACAGAACGATGACAGGCGGTCAGCCAACTCACCCTAAAACCCCATGCTCTGAATCCAAGTATCTTCATTATACAGTAAGAATGGGTAAAAACTCTGAATAACAAATGTGACATGTATAAACTTGGATTGTTATTTTCTTTTGGCTGTGTTGGACATTTTCTCTGTTAATCTTTCACTCAAAAATATGCCCCAAAAAACTCTTTGATTCATTGAATAAGTTTTGGATGACAAATGCCAATTACTTGATTTTCAAATTTTTTATTAATCAACTTATTGTTTTGATGCTAAAATAAATACCTAAAACGGCTGGACACAAATAGTGAATTTTTTAGTGAATATTTCAGTCTCAAATTAATACACATTTGTGGGTATTTACAGCAGCAGGATAATGCAGATTGGCATGCATGTTAGAGTTGGGCATAATGACAATAAAAACATCATCTACATTAATCTGTCATAAGATATTTTACCATAGGCTACTGTTTATTCCATGGTAACCATGGTTGTGTGATGTTGGAAATTAATGATAAGAACATTAATTTATGGCATCATTGGATTTCTACATTATTTTTGTCAGGTATTTTCTTTTGATGGATTAACCAACAAGAGCAGACAAGAGTCTACAGCCATGCCAACAACTCTGTGAGGCTACTTTAGCTCAGGGGTGCTTTTAGCTAAATGCTAACATCAGCATGCTGACATGCTCACAGTGAGAGTGGTTACATATGCTGATGTTTGTCAGGTATAACATTTGCCATGTTGACCATCATACTTTAGCACATTAGCATTCTAAAATTGACATTAAACAGAAAATATAGCTGAGGCTGATGGGGATGTCATTATTTTTTGCAGGTATTGGGACCACGCAACATTTTAAACTGATTCCCAAAAGGAGAGCACGAATGTCTGTACCAAATTTCATGGCAAACCATCCAATATTTTTTGAGATTTTTCAGTTGTGACCAACGTTGTGGATCTTCTCACTGACATTTCATTTCTTTTCCTTTTTTTACAAACAATTTTTTAAAAATTTTGTTACACCATTGTATATGGCTATATTGTGATATAAAATTGCTTTTACTGCTTTAGGATTTCAATTCTACTGCCAGCCTGTGCTGCCAGTGTTCACCCAGTGCAACAGTGTGGCCCATTGATGAGTTTTAATATAATAATATAATAATTAATTTTAATAAAGGAGCTCTATGGCACAGATTAATTATATTCAGAACAAAAGGCTACACAAACAATGCCTGTTATAATAGATTACATTGTTGTCTTTGCTCTTTTCATGGAATGTTTTGACAGTTGGAAAAATATAGAAAATTGTCATTATTATACTTGACCGTCCTAAATCAGACTCAGAGAGGAAATGTTTTAAAAGGGGACCAGGTTTACAAGCCCCAAAGGCCCTGATTTTAGGCACTAGATCGTTAGCATTGTATGTCGGTAAAGACTACTGAGCCACCACGTGGCTCCCTCTGATTTAAATCCAATCTATCTCTTTCTATCTTTCCAACAGCCAAATGGTCGTTAATTTTGCAGACGGATGGTGTGTTTTTGCCCACATTCACAGCTAATTTGGCAGGCAACCAGCCATACATCTGAGGTTTCTTTGACATTCTGACATTCGTACTGTATTTGTGGTGAACTACTGCGAGCAGCCTGTACTGTACATCTGTCAATGTAGCTGGTAGGCGATGGAAGTCTTCTTTTCCCTCCTGCTTACAGAATGATGAATACTGTACAAAATGGCTCTTTCCTCTCATCCCCACTCTTTCTCTTGCCGCCTTCCTTTAGAAGATTAATCTTGATGTCTCTTTCATTTGGTGTTTCCTGCTGCTGCTTAATTAGCCTCTCTGCTAAGGTCTCCCTTGAATGCCTGGGAGGCTCGTGTGTGTTAGGAAGAAGAGACTAGTAGTGTGGGGCCTTTTGTTGTTGCTCTTGCTACAAATAGAAGTGAAAGGAGGGCACAGAGGACAGTGTATATGCATGAACAGTTAATATTGTCAAAATCCAGTGCTTCAAATGTGAGTCTAAACACATTTTTACTCATTTAAAAATATTTCTTTGAATCTGTGCCCCAGGGCCCCCTTCTCCTTTCAAAGGTTTTTAAACCCACCCCTAGTGGGTGGGTGTAAGGTTTGGCCGCATCTTGGTTTAACTGAATATATGAGTGAGTTTGTGAGTGTAGCACTCTTTGTATCGGTCAGTACTTTCTCCTGGTAATGTATCGACGAGTGATACTAACAGTGTTAAGAGTGTTTGAGCCTTAGTCATGCATTAAGAGGGTATTCAAATTAAAAGGTGTGAGCCTTAGAAATGCTCCTTAAATGGAGGACAGACCTCGACTCTCATGGTTACTTTGATCGTCACCACTTATAGTGCAGTAGAGTCCGTGAGCACCTCTGTGCGTGTGTGTGTATGTTATTTATTACTAAGTTTTACTATATTTGGACTATTTGAAATGAGGTATGTTTTAGACAACTCAGTGAACCCATACTGGTCATACATTAAATATTGGAAACGATATATTGATGACATTTTGTTCTTGTGGAC
>JBBPCS010004588.1:0-11193 GCA_037974645.1 Hollardia meadi | reverse complement strand
TCATTTGATATCTTTAATCTTCATAAATAACAAAGTAGTTATTTTTGGTATTAGTATAGGAGATAGTAATGTATTAGCGAGGACCAAATCAAGTGTTACCTCAGATTATTTTTTTCCTGAACAAAACTTTTGACAACAAACAAACTAAAAAAAGAGATCATCTTATTATTTTCATCTTCACTGACAATTGAATTGTGATTTCAGTGAATAATTTTAGAAGGAATTCAGTAAAGCAATATAAGGTAGAGTGGCTGAAAAGCAGGCTATTATAGCTACATCACATGTGGACAAACATATCACAAATACATGTTATGTATTGTTGGTTTTAGGAAAAAGGTTCAAGCTACAAACAAAAGCCCCATTTACACTGAGCCACTCAGCCAATTGGACCACTTTAGGCAGAAAGCCAAGTTTAAATGCAACAAAGCCACATCATGATATTATTGAATATTGGGACCGCAGTTGAAAGTGTAAATGTAGCCTCATATTGTTTGATACTGATATTGGATTGGATTGATATTGGATGATATTGGATTGGCTCCACGTCACCAGCACTCGTATGCGATATTTTGGCTTCACTTTTGTATAATGGGAGAAAGTGGAGATGCGTCGTCCATCTTTATTTATGTCAATGGTTGCAGCTAGTCACAAACTGTTTTTGTCTGCTGTTTGGTGCTGTGCAGCACTGTCACTTTTTAATGTTCTTCACTGTAAACAATTGTCTGTGTCGGGGAAAAAAAATGAGGATGAGGACGGTGAGAGTAAACCAAAGTAAAGTTCTGAGCCAAACAGCTAAACAATGAGCTGAAAGTCGCTGTAAAGCTCCATAAAGCCATGGGGTGTTGCAGATTTGGGTGTGTAGGATCATCACAACAAATGACTCCTTTCACGTTTTTACGTTGTTTTATAATAGTCATTTGATACATTGTTTTAAAAAGAAATATTGATTATAGCTGCTTTAAGTTCAGAGAAGTAAAACAGATAAATTGTATCTGATATAACGTGACAAGTGTCTTTCTTAAGTGAGAAGGCAGACAGCCATTTGTCATCAGCCAGGCTCCACATTAACTTAGTGAGATCAATGCCATTCTCCTTTGTTAGATTTCTGACTAGACAAATGCAATAATCTACTGTTAATAAGGTCTAACCACAAGGGTCTGGGGTTATACATTACAGTACATCTTGTAGAGTCAGAATGTAAGTTGTATTTTACTTATTGCTTCTTTCTAAAACAATGCTTGGTTCAGAACACATGAGATGAATGAATATTCCCAGCCAGACCTGATGTTTGGCCAGATTTCCCCACCCCCATTAGTTACTCATTGTTAAAGATCAAACTCCTTGTGAGTCATTTTTTTCACCTGCATTGAAAGTATGATAATGGCACTGTTTTACTAACTTAACTTTCCCACAACTTCATCACTCGGAAATTGAATCCCTTAATATTTTTTGGGTTTTTTTTTTAACCTTAAGATTCCATTTATTTACTATTATGAAATTAAAGGTATTTTACATGGAATTGTAAGGGGATACGTAATGTATAAATTAATGGATTGTAATATATTGTGGTTTCAATAGGCGATTGACCATTAAAAAATCACCAACTATTTTATACCTTAAAATGCCTTAATTTTTCCAACTGACGTCACAATTCAGGGATGGCTTTCATGCTTTTTGGTCAGTTTGTTTTTACCCCTTTAACTCCCTTTTGAAACTCCTTTAACCATGCACATAACCATTAAAATACCTTAATCTAGCAACCCGTGGGCGTTAAATGAAGGAGTAGTTATTTTTACATACTGAATTGGGTTTTATCGTGGTTTGTTTCCCATTAACCTCTGTTCACTATTGTGTTTGTTTAACCGATGAACAAGCTTTTGTTTGTTTTTTAACAATCACGTGCCACTCCAAAGGGATTGTGTGATTAATGTTTGACTGGTTTGTCTAAAAAAAGACTGCGGTCAGTGTGTTTCTCAGGTTGGAAATATTACATTTGTAATAATTTGATTGCTCATTCACATGAATAAACAATTTTTTTTTTATTTGTTGAGCATGTCTCACTTTAGTGGCATTCTTTTCTTGTGCATAGAGGACACACACTCTATAACGACCATGCACAGAATCAAATGTTGGTATGGGTTATTTATGCCTAATGTGCAATAGGGAACCATAAAAGCAGCAGGAAGGTCAGTACAAGTATGAATCTCTCTTCAGCGAAATAGTACTACTAAGTGCAAGGTAGTCTATGTTTTCTACTAATAATCATTGTGTAATTTGATGATTGTTACTTATTTATTTATAATTACTTAAAATAGTTGAAAAATAGTGCATAGTGCCGAATTAGCCCATGCAAACTGGTAAAGGTCCCTTTCATGTTTGCTTACTTGACAAAAGTGTGAATTTAAAAGAAAATGCAAAGAGAAACTAGAAAAAGATAAATAAAAATCTCATAATCATCATTATAAAAAGAAAAGAGGGGGAGGAAGGTGTTGTAGGCAAATAGTATGTAAAGAGTAAACAATTTACTGGTATGACACTGCATTTGTAATTCACATACTGTATGTGACATTGCGGTGCCAACCTAATGTCCTCACAGCAAAATATTCTACTCAAAGAACTTGAACGTCTTAATCAATCAAAGTTAAACAGGAGGAACTTTAGTTTTAAAAGATCAGATTTATGATTTTAAAAGATTGGAATTTTCACTTATATCAACATTTACTGTTTTGCCCCTAAAAAAAAAAAAAACCTTCACGAGAACAGCCCCATAATTAATAAATAACTGGTCTTAGTGTGAAACTGCTGAGAGTCAACTATATCATAAATGATAATTAACTTCTAATGTAATAAAAACTGATCATTATTGAAACAAAAGTTGTAATAATTATAGGACAGTTTCTTCACTGTACTCCACTTTGTAGTTCACTGTACATCTCCCATGTAACTCAAATGTCACATCCCTCAGGCTAACTAACATCAGACTCAGTTTAGCGATCAGACTTGGTCATTGGAAAGAGTAGTAAAACATATGATTGTTAAAATTAAAGAACTGATCTTATACTGAAAAGCTGAGTTATTGTCGACCTGTTGACCCCTGTAGTAATAGAACAATTCAGGCCATTTACTGTACATCTATACTTTTTTTTTTTTTTTAAAGAAAACAGGAAGTTACAAGTAATGACAAACTCACACGAGACAGCACCATCTAGTGTTTAATTCAATGCTCTGACCAAACCGTACAGAATGTGCAATTTCAACACAGATTTTGTAAGAACTTACCATGTCATGTTTTTTTTTTTTTTTTACTGATTTGAACAAATCCATATTCATACAATTAAAAGAAAAAAGTCCCATCATCCCACAATTTGCTAATTTCACAAAAACTAACCTAAGATTTTAAGTGTAATCACATATTTCCCATCATGGTTGAAGGAAATTTCCTCAGTTTGCATTGATTTCATCATCAAGTAAATTCCATTGTTGAATAAGATGATGCTATGAAATCTGGGAGTGGCAATGAATAATGATTTAGCAGTAGGTTGTGAAGATAACTTCCTGCCTGTGACTCATAGTTGGTATTAAATAAAGGAGGCACTGTACGCTCTTGGTTAAACCCACATTGGAGGCAGCCATGAGAGACATTACTATGAAGCCCTACTGGAAGAATCTTTACTGTGTTTTGCTGGTGGCACTGATGAGTAAGAGTCCTTAATTTATTGACTGTTGGTTTTTTACATAGACTGTTACTCCAGGGAGTGATATAAAAGCCTTATATATGAGCAGTTAGATGCTTTAATGTGATAGTAAGAAAGCTAGTGATATTATGGCTTAAGGTTAAAAAATCCTCCCATGTGATAATTGTTTAATATTTGATCCTGCTAACAAACTGAATGTGCTCTTCATGTATGCTACTAAGGATTTTAACCTTCAGGGTCCAATGATGTATTTAAAATTGAAACTATCAAATAGGACAAGATATACTTAATTTTGGGGCAAGGCCTGTGAAATTGTCAAATTAAGAATCATAAATGATGATTAAAAAAAATAGTCATAAGAAATGAGCTGACGATACATTAGAAAAAAGAAAAGTAAAAATACAAAAAAAAGTGCCTGTCAGCATACAGTATGTACTATTTTCTCTGGTAGCACACGGAAATTAGTTATGCAGTTGAAAAATATAATGCACAAACAGAATTTCTCCTCAATGCTAAACACTTCTGGTTAATACACACTGTGCAAAATGATCCGATATCAGTGCTCAGACAGATTATTTTCTCCCAATCCAGTGATTACTTAGCTACAAAATGTTCCATTTCTAATTTGACCTATTCTTATTCTGTTAGTAAGATGGACAATAATGAAAGCAATTGCTCCTCTTTAGTTAAAATGTATTTAAAGGTGCAAGATGCTTATTTTGCAGGGTCAAAAAACAGGAATATGACTGTTAATGTAGCCTACATTAGGCTGCAGGAAAAAACCTAAAAATACATAAGCAATAGATGGGGTTGTTACTTCTCAGTCTTCCCTGTAGAAACCACAATAGAAAACAGTCTCTATAACTGATAGATGCATCATGGGCAGGCAGCTGTTGACCCAGCCAGGGTAAGAACCTTTTATAGGTTATGTGTCTGTAGAATTAATTGATTGTTGAATAGAAGATTGTGTCCATCATAGACTTACAAATCTAAACGGTACATCAACATAATCTGATACAGCCATACTACTTCCTCCTCCTCCTCCTCCTCCTCCTCCTCAGGTGTACCTGGTTTTGAGGCCTGGGAGCAGATTTCCTGGACCGGTCAGGTGACAGCTGGTTTCAGTACCACTTTCACCTGTTCTTCTTCTTGCTTCCCAAACTGCACCTACACCTGGTCCTTTATGGGCCGCACTGTCACTGGGAGCACATTAACCTGGACACCAGATGGACTGGACAATACAGTAGAATTACAGTGCAATGTGCTCAACCCTGAGACAGGAGTCTCTGGCACGATGACCTCCATTGTAGAAATTAAGAGTAAGTAAAGCAGGTTAATTGCTATCAGTTGGTAGAAGTACTTAAGTACAATTTTGAGGTACTTTTTTATATCAATTTAATGCTACTTTGCTTCTCCATTGCATTTCTTTGTCAGCTATAGTTACATGTTACTTTTCAGATTTTAGATAATAGTATTATAGAATACAACACATTGTTAAAGATTAAACCATTGATTCTTTCATTCCTTGCAACGGTCTAGTTGGTCCTTTTAATGTTTCAGATGTCTATGAGCTGTAAAAATTCAGTCCAAAAAAATGAATACCAATTCGGGAAGTATAGAGCTTTGATTTTTCTTCTTCTCAGAGTTTTTTTGGGACCCTTTTTAGTGGCCCTTGGTAAAGTAGTTAAAACTATAGCTCCACACTGACAGCTTGCTGCATCAGTATTAACAATCTAATAATGCCCTATATAATAAAGTGTCAGTCAAGATACTTTGAGTACATTTAAAGTGATTCCTAATTTAAGTGGCGCATATTTTAGATGTATTATGTCTCTGGCATGTGTGCTTCTTCATGCCTTCATGATTTGGAAATCATCTTTATCTGGTGTCCTTTTGTTACAGATCGAGTTTCTGTGCAAATCAGTCCACCAAACACAGTCCCATCTCTCAACCAGTCACTGGATCTGGTCTGCCATGACACGAGATCAGGTCACCTCTCAGGCCCATCACACCTGGTGGTCTGGTACAAAGATGGACAGAAAGTGATCCTGCGTGAAAATATGCAGCTGCTGCATAACACTACACTTCACTTTGACTCACTGCTGCCCTCTGATGGTGGATTCTACCAGTGTGAGACTAATGTGCCTATGGGACAACAGACAAGAGTTTTCAGTCTGGGCTATCTACTCAGCTGTAAGTATTCAGTAAGTGACAAGGCAGGAAACTTTATATTCAAGTACTGGAGTGAACTTTCTCATCTTTCATAGTTCATCCATGGAATGTCAGCATCAGCGGACCTGACATTGTCTTTCCTGGCAGACTGAGTAAATTCACCTGCTTGACGAGCTGTACCTTAAACGTGGACTGTACTGTGAAATGGCAGTTCAGGGGGGGTTTCCCCATTGGAAACTACTTTTCAGTCCATGGAAATGAGCTCAAATGGACCCCCTCCATACCGGGTACTTTCCAAAACTTCACCTGCGTTGCAGAAAATGCAGCTGTTGGACGTTCTGCCGAGGCGACCAAGATGGTAGAAGTTAAAGGTACTTAAGTATTTGGTCTTGTGTCTACTTTCACATCAGTCAAAAAGTTTCATGTTAAATGCAGTCTAATGTTTTGATTTGTTATCTTCACCCATACACAGGTATGGTCCTCTCTGGATCAGAGGCGGTGCAACTCAGCAGACTTTTTATAATGATCTCAAGCCTGGGGCTGCTGGTGCTTTTTGATTCATAGAGCTTTTTACTGTTTTAATGTTTGTTTGTTTTTTAATGAATGTATTTACCCTTTTTTTTATTCAAATTAATTTCTTTGCCTTTTACCTGTATCACATATGAATGGCACTTTTTGAACAAACTTCACCAAAAGTGTGAAAAACGTTGGTGACATCATCTCTATTTAGTCATCAATTATTGTGGAACATACAATCCTGTAAATATGAATAATAAAATATTTTATGAAGCCAGGGGAATTAACACACAAAAACGTCAAATACTATTTAAGGTCTTTATTTATTTGGTTCTTTATGTCAATCAGGAGAAACAAGTGAATGAAGTAAAGATGATAACAGCAGATGATATGTGAAAAATAAGTCTTGTCAAAAGTCTTTGGCTCTATAGACTGTACGGGGAGATTTTGTGATTGGGGGGTGTCTGACCTGAGCGACAGAAGCATCGGCAAGATAAATCCCCCCATGGAGTCCAGACACTGGTGGTGGTGGCGGCGGCTGATGACTCTGCTGAGACTGAAAGGCTGCTGAATCTGTGAAGACTGGGCGGTGATGAGGAGGTGGAGGGCCGCGCATAACAACAGCATCAACATACTAAAGGCAGAGAGAGAAAGACATATTTAATAAGGGCAGCAGGAGGATGATAGGCTAAGGATGAAGGTGTGTCACTGTGCTATTAATAGATGAGACCAGCTGATGAGAACAGCTGATATCTCAATTGACAGATCCAGACAATGACAGGAAATTATGAGTGAGCATGTGTGAGAGGAGTGAATGAGAGGATGGTATGAGTAATAAACTTCAGGCCTAAGCATACAAAAGATTGGTCTTCCTGTCTGAACTTTCACTAGAGCCTTATTCCTCCTTTTGCTTCTTTTGTTTACCACTAGTATATTCTGCCTTGCAGTCCATATTAAACCAAGAGTGGCAGAACTCCAGTCAAATAATTTCAAAATAGGGCAAATATACTGTACAAATACTGTCAGAATACAGAACGGTGAAAATACAGTTAAATATGCTGTGGAACAAATATGGTAGCATGTCACGAGAGTGACAAAGAAGAAGAGAAAAGATACAAAAATGCAAACGACTGCCTGTTAGCACACTACAGAAGTTACAAAATACAAATTCATTGTTCCTCAATGCTAAACACATCTGACTAATGCAATTACCAAAACACAGGAGAAGCTAAATACAATTCCAAAACAGTGTTCATAGTGTCACCACATTCCTGTTGAAAAATGTTTGCTGAAATTCTGTATTATTAAAGAATAATCCAATGTATAATTAATGTCTCTGACGGTTATGTTTGGATTCTAATAATAAAGCCTCTTGGAGTTTCCTCCTCCTCCTTCACAAAAAATGGATTTAGCATCATGAGACACTGTTTGACTTGAAGTTGACCTCTGACGTGGTTGGGTTACTGATTCACTCGCACACTGAAAAGAGGCTTCTGTGAAGTCAAAAAATAACTGACTCATAAAACTGATGTGTGTTTTTTTTCTCTTACCCCTTTGAAACTGAACAAATAAGAAAGATAAGAGAATCACACAGAGCAAACAGATGAGGGCGACAGAGGCCTCCGGTGTGTTAAGCTTTTACTGTTGCCTCATGTCTACTTTCTTCTTTTGTCTACTTTTCTGTACGTTATCTCACCTGTTTGATATAATTTTAGTCTTCTGGTTTAGGGTTAGAATGGAGAAACCAAACTAGAAAAAAATACAATTAAACAATAATTAACAATAAACACCAGAGGAGAGCTATACACTTTGGCTTCATTCAAGTTTCAGTTGAAGCACTGCAAACTGCAAACTGCACACACAAACACAAACGCATCTAAAATGGAAGGAAAAACTGTTGTGTGACTGTCAAATACAGTAGATCCAACAAGAAGTCTGTGCTATCAATTACATAGAGGAAAGCCCTATATGGACCGAGTGGCAAAACATCCGGCACCATGGCTCCACAAGGAGGCACTGTGCTCTTTGTTACATGAGAAGTGAACAAAATGAATGTCTGCTGGTGTGATTGGGAGAGGTCACTTCAATCTGACGCAATTAAAAGAGGATGATATGCTTATCATGTGAGCGTATCATGTGTTTTTATGTGAAAACAAGTGTGTAAAACAAATGCAGTGGAGTGAAAAGTATTTCTCTCAGAAATGTTAGGTACAAGTAGCCTATGTCAAACTGTTCAGTGCAGTACTTGACTAAATGTATCTAGTTACATTCCACCTCTGCTAAACACTTATTTTTCCAAGATTTGAGTTTTATGCTTTGTGATGAAGCTATAGGTGCAGCTTAAAGACAACAGTGTAAAAGAAAATGGAGTGTTCTGTAGTCCTTGACTTGGAAATCTGAGAAGGCAAAACCATGTTGTATCTCCAAACTACCCAACAGTATATGAGCTCAGCCATATACATCTACAGCAGTAAAATGCAAAATACACATTAATGCAACAGTAATATATGAATCCATAAACATCATATCTAACAGTAAGACACTGACAGGGAACATTCTAATGACTTCTACTGCTACTTTAAGGACATTTTGCTGATAATGACTGATTTCATTAACAATGTTTAGAAAACTGTCGAAATCACTCAGATCTGTAATATGTATCAACAATTTAATTCCCCTAATCTCCCCTATCAATTAATCTATCTATTTTTCTATCTTTTCAAGTTTATTCTTGTTGATTGATTTATTCAACTGCCTTTTTGCTTTCTAATGTAATCACTTGATGACACTGTTGCATTGTTGTATTGTTGCATTGTATACAGTATAGTGTTTCCCAATTTCAGCAATGAAGTTAAGGAGCAAAAAAAGCGACACTTTCTAACTTTGCTGACAACTTGTGTGTGAGTTAACGTTTGAATATAATAAGAATGCAATCTAATAGGCCACAAGGACACACGATTGCTGACAAAAGTGCAAGGGGCAATTTTATTTATTTAATTGTCCTTATTGCAAGGAAACCAAAAAGTATCTTTGAGGGACATGGATGAAGGTCATTTATCATGTTTGACTGGCCATGCTAATGAATTGTAATTATGGAGATTAAAAAGGATTTTAATTAGAAATCCAACGTTGCAATTGGATAATAAGACATTTCAGACATCATTCTCCAACGTCCCTTGTCGTCCAGACATGACACTTGCAAGGTATTTTGGTGGAGATGTCATCAACAACATTTCAATCACAATGGTAATTACCCCCTTACTTTTAATGTGGTGACTATATTTGATAGAAAGTGCAACACTTTCATTAAATATCATCTTGAGCATATTACTACTGACTTTTAAATATATGTGGTTATATGTAAATATAGAAAACAATGGAGCAATATCTTTCTGTTACCTAATGGATAAATGATTCCTGATATAGAATCAAGAAGTTTCAGATTAGGATTGCACATAAGTGTCAATACCCTTTTAAAGGTATGTAATCTCTTCCCAACTGTAAACAACAGATACACTTTTTATGATTGTGAGGGGGAAACTATTGAACGTGTGTTTGTAGATTGTTTTCATGCTACTTGGTGCGATTTACAGAATAATTTCTCAAAGAATTTCGACAATATATCATACAGAAAAACTGATATACTACTCATTTTTAAAAATAACAGCTTCTCCTCAGACTTACATAATTAACTTGATTAATATCTTGGCAAAAATATTAAACGCGTGAAATAATATGGCTTAAAAGATAACCCTCCTTTCATGCTTTTTAGAGACTGATACTTTTGAAAACTTGAAGCTCAAAAAATATTAATTTGCAGAATTTACTTGCTGGGACACAAAAAGGGTAAGTAATCATAAGACAACGATGAGGGACTACTTAGTACTCAGTATTATACTGTAAGTATCACTTGAGGTGCACAAAAGCAGTAACTAATGTTGAAATAATTAGTAATGAATGACTCTTTAATACTGCTGTTAACAGGCTGGTTCAGGTTAATCAGGAACCACTCATGAAGAAAGTGGTGAGTATGATTCATAGATATCCATGGACTGATCATTACCTAATGATTTATTAATATAGGATCTCCCAGTCTGTTCTCTAGTGACTCAACCTCCATTAGCTCTTAACGATTCATCAATCAATCAATTCCTGATTCATTCCTCTCTTGTTTCTCAGTTAATTGTCAATTTACTAATCATTATCTACTCCATAAAATTTTAGTAAAGGTTAGTCAATAACTAATGTTAAATAGCAGTTAGTTCCTCATTCATTCCTCAATTCTCGTTCTCATATACCAGGTATCTAATGTACCATTTTTATTTTAATGACAGCATACAAAATATTTGCATACAAATTTGCAACAAAATTTTGCATATGACATATATTCAAAACAGAATACACAAAAGGTATGACAGGATTTGGATGATGACAAGATCTTATACATCATGTTATACACGTTATAAATTTACAGCTGATACTGGGACTTGTTGTACAGACTTGGGGGGAAAAGTACCTCACACACTAATGTGAGGCTTTCAGTGTAGAATCTTACCACTGTTTTTGAATGTCATGGAAGCATTATTCAAACTATGTTCATTCGGATGTGAGGGGATTTTCCTCATGCAGTTTGGACTACTTCACACTTTTCACCAGTGGT
The DNA here is from genome assembly GCA_037974645.1 of Hollardia meadi. Classification (NCBI taxonomy): domain Eukaryota; kingdom Metazoa; phylum Chordata; class Actinopteri; order Tetraodontiformes; family Triacanthodidae; genus Hollardia; species Hollardia meadi. The sequence continues at coordinate 150 of JBBPCS010004588.1, read as the reverse complement.
GGTGGGTTTCATTTTACTTTAGAATTCTACTCTCATATATTCCAAAGGGAAATACTGCACTTTTTACTCATTTTACAAATTTAGATTATTAATAATCAACTTATAAATTATGATGTAATATTATAGATTAAGCTACCCAGTAGTATGTAA
>JBBPCS010004587.1:0-11193 GCA_037974645.1 Hollardia meadi | reverse complement strand
CATGTTAAGTGTCATGAGATAACTTTGTTGTGAATTGGCGCTATATAAATAAAATTTGATTTGAAATTTGATTTGATATGAGACTTGGATATATTATTTCACATCCATGTATCATTGCGGCACTTTCAGGGAGTCAAGTCAAGTCAAATTTTATTTATATAGCGCCAATTCACAACAAAAATTATTAACGTGGTGAGTGGTCTAGACCGTACTCTTTATTATTATTATTAATTATTAATTTACAGAGACCCAACATTCCCCCATGAGAAAGCACTTGGCGACAGTGGCGAGGAAAAACTGAGTTGAGTTTATTCTTCTCAGAAACTCTTGAAATTGTTGTTTCTGGTTTTCTTCTGATTACTTTTCTAAAACTACGTTGTCAGTTTTGGTGATAAACTGAATGAGGATTTCTCTCTCTACCAGTTACAAGTTTCCTGGAACTGTATTAAAGAAATTACCTGCTATTTCTTATCTGCTAATTGGAAAAAAGCAGAACATAATTATTAAATAATGCTTGCTGTAATTTTCAATAAATTGAGGTAAATATGGTAGTTCAGGTGTAATTTAAGAGAAATTTCAAATACATTACTTGGTAATTATTACCTACTTACCATGAAATTTCCTCACCTATAAATATTACACTCATTCCTGGTAAGATAGTAGCAGTATTTTTTACAAATCTGCAAAGATCCTTGAAATTCTGGTTGACAGGCAACTATGTTTTTATCTAGACTATAACTGTACTCTCCAGTCACAGCAGTCAGTAGACCGTAGAAGACTGTAGACCATAGTACAGTTACTCCCCCCATCATTATCATTCACTGGACAAGAAACGGCACTGTGTTAAACTATTAGTGAATCTGAGGGTTTTAATACTGTTGACCATTGCATTTTACTAGGTACTTATCCTTAGTCAGTGTATATAGTAGATGGTGATCGGCACAAAAACACTGTATAAATAAACTGAATAAATAGTTTACATGGAAATACTGTATATTTTTATTGTGTTTAAACCCTCAACTGCTAGATAACAGATTTGTAATCTATCTTCATGCATTTGACTCTTCCACTTCAGCAACAACAATGTCAACTGATACAGGAACAGTAAGTCATGTATCATTAGCATAAATACAAAGAACACAGGCTTACAAACAATTTATTACCTTGCTTACCGAATTTTACTATATCACAATATATTAAATCACAACCCCTGTATCATAATACATATTGTATTGCCAGATTCTTGCCAATATACAGTCCTAGTTGCCACTGCCTCAAATGGTTAGTTTGTGTTACTCGATTTTACTCTATAAAACTCAACAAACTTCACAGTGGACTTTCAAAACATCAACAGCAAGCTGAGATAGTACAATAAATCAATGCTGTAAAATTTGACATGCTAGTGACATGGCTGTTGAAATGATGATATCGTCGATCCACCTGATTGGTCGAGACTGAAAAATCTCAACAACTATTTTATGAAATTTGCTTCAGACATGGTCCCCAGAACATGACTCCTACTGCCATGGCTTTTCCCCTGGCGCCATCATGGGGACGGCTTGTGGGATTGAGTAAAATATTTTAGGAACTATTGGATAGATTGCAATTAAATTTTGTCTAGTCATGTAACTCTGAGGACATGTGCTTAGCTTCATGACTAAATATCTACTAATAATATTCCCACCATGTAATAGAGGAGTACAGTGCAGAGTGAAGAAAAAAAGGTGAAATGGACAAAACCAAAACAATGAGCAAAAAGAGGATAAAATTCTGTGAGCTGACAAGAACTACAGAGTTGAGTGATAATGTTTTGAGGGTTAATTATGATGAGCAATCAGTTTGACATTATACATAGTCAATTTCTGCATTGTTAATGGGACTATTTTCAGTGGTGGATTAATACACAATTGGAGTATGTGGGGCAGCAGGATAGTGTACATGGGATTGAGTCAAAATAAATTACAGTATGTACAGTTGTTCATTGTAATAAAGGAGCATGTTACCCAGTGCAACTGTTGCTCACTGGTGTGTTTTAATAATCTTTAGACAACAGTGGAACCCTATGGCAGTGAAACAAGATACATCAGGCTTTGGATACACACACAATACTTGTTAGAGGGATCAATTCATTGTTGGTTTGGTTCTTTCATGGAATTTGTTGACTGTGATTTGTTGAAAATACATAAATATGGTCACCACCACCAATAATTTACAGTCATGATTATGTATTATACTTATAAATGATAGGCCTACCTAAAACAATCAGTCATAACAAATTCACAAATAAAACCCAAAATGATTTAATTTACGCCACCTGATATGTTGTCTATTATCACCTGTACCATTTACTGTATATGTTAATTTAATTGTTAGAATCAATGTACTCAAAATTGATTTTCGTGCAGACGTGGAATGTTGAATTGTTCTTGCTGATGCTGAAAACCACTTACAATGGCATTTCTCTTGACTTCCTTTTCTAACTTAACATGCTTTGCAAGCTTTTCCCTTATTTCTTAGACAAACATTGATAAATGGTCAGTGTGAGTCTGGAGTAGAGCCCTTTCACTGGCAGTAAGCAAGATTTCCTACCTCTCTATAGCACATAATGGCCATGAATCTGCTGTGGGGTTTAATAGGGGTGTTGACTAATACTGGTCCCAGTCCTCATCTGAGTCCTTTAATATGGGGTATCTGCCCATACCCAGTCTAATCCAATAATTAGACTATATTTACCTAGATGTTCATTAAGTATGTACCTGAATTGATATAACAACTGTAGCCTTCTATATTTAGCCCACTATTTATTTGAGAGAATCTGCTAGCATGGTGTTTTTAAAGGTGGGGCCAGGGAACTCCAGGGGTCCTTGAGAAGGTTCCAGGGCATCCCCAGCAAAAAGGGGAATAATTTGTTTTCACTATAATTCCATCCATAAAAATGTCAATAACAGATTATTAGTCTATTTTGGTCATGGGTTCCACACTCTTTCTGTAATAAAACATCTAAAGGTACATTCCTATCATATGAGGAACCCTGGAAAAAATCAATCACTATTCTTTGCCTTATAAAAAAATAACATACCTCTGCCACATCACACAATATTCAACTTAAAATATGCAGTCAAAGTCTACATGTGCCAGATTTTTTTCATTTGACATTAGTACAGTAATTGAGAAAGTAGTAAATAATTCTGTTTCCCATATTGCAATACTAAGAAATCATTTGAAAAATCCCTGGATTAATTGTGTTTTTCATCTTCTGTTGAGTTACAGATTTAGATGAATGCCAGTTACATGGTGTGTGTCTGAATGGAAGGTGTCTGAACACCATTGGCAGCTACAGATGCATCTGTAATCCCGGCTATGTCCCTGACCCCACGCTCACCACATGCATATGTAAGTCCTACAATCTGACACTGTCTATCAGTTTCTTTCTCTCATCACTTTATTATCACCCAAAACCCAAACACCCAACAACACACAGTCAAACTGCACAAAAGTCTAATATTGACAGTATGAATGCATTACATTTGCATGCTAATCTCTGATGTGCAGATTTTGCTAAAGTGTGTGTTTCATGATATGCAAACAAATACAGTGCACTCAAGCACAGTGTTTATTTTATATGCAGATACCTCCATTCAAGCATATTCCACAGGGCACAAGATAGAGCCAAACCCAACATATTTCATTTCTCTCATGCAAAAGGAACAGGATGGAAAGGATAAATGGTTAGAGGAAGAAATAAAGCACAAAATGCTGGAAACAGCGAGAATATCTTTTGAGAAAAGCAAATCCTCATGCACAAGTGCCCATGTCCTGGGTTGAACTAGGTAGCTAACTTAATGCTATGTCAACAGAGGCTTGACTACACAGAACAACACACTCTCAGTAGGGTGATAAAAGCATAACTCTCACCAGCAACATTCAGGTGTGATAGTTTCTGTATGATGAAGCTCAGGATAGACAGACATGGCCAGAACAAGCTTCTTCCTAATTTTCCTGGTTACCAAGGTGATGGGTGACGAGTCCTGCTCAATCTAACATGTGATTGGTTCCCTAAAAATGAGTGACAGTGATGGCCCCCAACGCCTTATTTAAAAGTTCAGATATTTTCAACTCGAAGCGCTTGGAGAAGCCACACAAAAAAAGCAGAAGGCTTTCAAAAAAGAGGCTGGGTGCAGTGTTGTTTCTCGCTGCATACGCACTCTCCTTACAATTTAAACAGGCACTCAGAAAAAACTCTGTGAACTTGGGCCCTAAGTGATTAATCTTGAATATGATTGATCAGTAGTATTTATCATTAATTTCCCTTAGTCTTGACCTGCTGTGACTATGTGTTCCCCTGGTTTTGCACTGCTACAGTTTTCCATGTGTTTATCTGTGTGTGTGAGATAAAGTATCGCAGTGTTGTGCGTTGAGGTTGTGTCCTGCTTGTCTTTTATCTACAGCCAAGTGTTCATCACCATCACTTTTTAATCCAAAGGGCTTAGCAGAGGAGACTTGAAAAATTCATTATTGTTACCATTGACTTCCAACAGCTATGCAAACGCACACACTCCAAGCACATGGCTCATCTGTGATTGACTCCAGTGATTTACTTTGTATCATGTACCCCTTATATTGTATCCTTATATATATGGTGACCAGATATTACTGGAGAGGATTGCAACTGATGTCACAAAACAAATTTAATTGTAGTACCTGGGACTTTTCCTAATCATGATAGTCTGTGCTTCACCTTCTGCCACTTTTCCAGGTCCAGTTTGTGGTGTAAGTAGTCTATAAGCTTGGTCCGACCAGCATTTAAACAGGCAAATATTTGCAAAATCAATTAATTTCAACAGAATTGTTGTGATCGGTAGATTGACTTGTGGGGGCAAAGTAAATCTGCAGAAATATTTTGCTTGGAGGTCATCATTGTTGAACCTTTACATATGAATTTGTGTCATTGACCAACAGCATGCCATTATGACAGTGCTGACATGAATGGAGAGCTGAAAAGGATGAAGCTATTCCATGCAGCATCCATTTGTATTTATGGATAAACCGCTACATAAAGAGGTATAGTTTTGCGACAGGACTAGATAGTACAGATCATTTTTACAAACTGAGAGCTACTGTGGCAATGATTGTTGCATACATCTGGTAGTGTTGTCATGATACCAAAATTATGACTTAGATACAGTACCCCCCTAAATATCTTATACTACTCAATACTACTATTGAAATGATACTATGGTAAAACCTAAAACATCAGGAAACACTTAACAGCACATGTCATTACTGTAACTCCAAGTCTGGCACTTCATGACAAAGCCTAAACCCAGATTGTTTAGCCTCCACACTACAATAGTAATGTTACAAATGACTCAATATACTGGACCTCATTGGTGGAGGTACGGTGGCCGAGAGAGCTCAACACAGTGCAACTTAAGAAAACACATGCAAATAGACAAAACACTAGCAAACTAAGAAAACATTTTCATCAATTTGACCACACGTGCGCTGCAAAACCCTCAACGCAAAATAAAAAAATAGAGAAATGCGATGCAAATAAAACACAATCAAATAGAGAAACCTACTGCAAGTAGCACAGATGACAATGGATATGGATGTTTCTTTCTAGGGGACAATAAAAAGTGATGGACATGCGTGACACCCGTGCCTTACTAAAATGTAAGTTTTCTTCTCTTTATTTTAATATTTGTTTTGGCATGAGTCAGATATTAGCTGGTGGCAAATATCTGTTGTTAACCTAGCCTTTGCATTTTGCTGAATAGCCTGCCAATTCAAATAATTTATTTTTAATTATTATTTATTATTATTTATTAAAATAAAGAGAGAAACTGTTTTTTCTATTTGCATGTGTTTTCTTAAGTAGCAGTGCGTTGAGCTCTCTCTGCTAGCACACGGAGGTCTGCACTCTACTGAATACTTTTTCTAGTAATAGAGGTAATTATTGACAAAAACGTACATAACATGATTACCATGACCAGTATTGATTGAGGATAAATTAATCAGTTATAACTAGTGTCTTGTAAACGCCTATTTTTTTTAGCACTTTGAAAGTTATGGTTAAGTTTATTGAGGTCCGAAACTGCCAAAATCAAAAATAAATAAATGACTCAACAAATAAATGAATATGCTATTAAATACACCAAAAATAATTTTGAAATTAAATGTAAGAATTAATTAATATTTCTGTTTAAATTTGCTTCTGTATTTATATACACTTTTTTTTAATTCCCCTATTTTATTTCCCATTTAATTTTCAATTTAATGTATTAATTTATTCATTTTTAAATGTAATTATTTATATCTGTATTATTTTTCCTTTTCATTGTCCACATATTTATTTCCCCACACTAATTTATTTCTGTATTTCTTTTTACATTTCTTTATGCATTTCTGCTGCCTTATGCAAATGAGGGGCTTTCATTAAAAAGTGAGTCACTTTTTACCTATTGGTTGATTGACATCACAGTGCACAGAAATGCATAAAGTGCCAGTCATGGGGGTGCGCTTTATCTGCAAGGGTGTTTGGGCAGATAGTTTTTATGAACCACATGAGTGCCAGGATCCAGGGTTTCCCAGCAGAATTTTGCACTGTAGCAAGATGGTGAATGTTATTCATTTCAACTGTCAGTGGTTTATACTGTATATACAGTATGTATGTATCTATATATATATCTATATATCTATATATATGTCCATATATCTATATATATCTATATATATGTCTATATATCTATATATATCTATATATCTTTATATATCTATATATATATATATATCTATATATATATATATCTATATATCTATATATAACTCTAACCTATCTATCTATATATATCTATATATATATATATCTATATATATATATATCTATATATATAGATAGATAGATATAGATAGATATAGATATCTATATATAGATATATGGAGCTTTGTGCATCTCTTACGTACACCTTTTTACACCTTTACGTACACCTTTTTATTTTTCTATGTCTTCTTGTAGAAAACCTCTCTCACTATAGCACCACGACTTCAGTGGTTGCAGTAGTTCATGGCTCAAATTGTCATGAATATCCACCCTCGATGCTTAACTGATCTGAGGTAGGACTTGTCTATTTTTGCTTCCTTCACCTAAATGCTGATCAGACACTGATTCTGGCACTGTTGTCCCCCCTTTACCCTATAACTACCAATGGAATTTCCCTTCGGCCTGTTAACTGCTGTTTACATTCCACCACAAGTCAATGCTACAGTGACTCTGGAAGTGCTTTACATCACAAGCAGATACGAATTTCAATCACTACCTCAATCAGTGCTACATGCATAAGATAAGTTAAGATAAGATAGAACTTTATTAATTCCAAAGGAAATTCTTGTGCCAGATTGCTCCAAAATACAGCAACAAAGAATAAGACAAAAACAAAAACAATAAAAATAAAAACAATAGAATATAAGTGAAGTATAAAAAAATAGAAATATAGAAATATAAATATATAAATACTCATCGCATCTCAGTTGTCCAACCAGGGGTGACAAGACCTTGGATCACTGCTGCTCCACTACGAAGTGAGCATAAAGGTCCAGTCTGTGGCCTTATTTTGGGAAATTAGACCATTTATCTGTGTTCTTGCTGTCTGTATCTGAAGTCACAGCCAACGAGATTTCACACAACGGAGTGAATAAGTTTAATTAAGTCGCTCATCGTGCTTCAGAGTAAAACACAGCATGCGACTGATCCGTATGGACCATGGATCAACAACGTTCCGTTAGGCCCCTAGTGTTGACACATGTATTCCCACTTGTACCATCGTCTCATATAAAAATCAGAAACCTTGGTTTATTAGTTATTAGTGACATTCGGCTGAGATTAAAAGAAATGCTGATGCTTTCCATGCTGGGGATAAGGATTGCTACGAGGAAGCCAGGTATGAACTGACAAAAGCCATCAAATAGGTAAAAAAGTAATATCAGGATTAAATAGAAAAGCATTACAATGGCATTGACACCATGAGCATGTCGAAGGGACTGCAAGCAATAATGGACAAAGCTCCCAACATCCCCGCTTCACTCCTGGATGTTCTGAACAGGTTCTATGCCAACTTTGAGAGTGACTCTTGATCACCAGAAAATCTACACAGCCTTGTTGAGCACTCACTCAATGAGATAACACATCATGTGCAAGAATTTTTAAAATCTGTCAAGAATGCAAAACTGCCGGCCCATATGGTATCCCATCTTGTGTCCTAGTCAGCTATGAACATTTTTTAAAAATATATTTTTTACTTGGCATTGTCTCTCTTTGTGGTTCCTACATGAAAACCCTCATTGTTCCTATACTCAAAATAACCCACCTGTATCATATCTTAATGACAAAAGACCTATTGCTTTGACCTCATTAATAATGAAATGTTTGAAAAACTAGTTAAGACTTACATAAATATTTAACTTTCCGGCCAACCTTGATCTACTACAATTCATCGGTCAAAGAGATCTTATATAGATCTTATGACAGAAATACACTAATTAGCTTCAGAAAAGAGATGTGTGGTGATTGGATTAAGTACAGCAGATGTTGAGGCGATCTCTGCCAGTGGCATCTTCTGACCTACCCAGCCAGACCAGCAGGACCAAACATCAGTGATACGATCGCCCCAGGAAGAGAGGAAAGAGAGCTGGGATAAGAGCTGGACCTAAGGCTGTTCCTCTACCCAGCCTACTTCTTCTCCGCACTGGAGAATTAAATGGATGAAATAAGACTCAGGCTTACTCAGAAATGGCAAATCAGACTGCTGTGCCCATATCTTCACAAAGACCTGGCTACATCCCAACATCCTCGATCAAGATAATGCACTGGACGGGGGGACCATGTTCAGAGCTGACAGAACACAAGAACACAAGAGGAGAGGAGGTGGACTCTGTTTACAACAGTGATGATTGATGCTCAAATGCAGTCAAAGTGGATAGACAGTGTTTGTCAGATGTTGAATTTTTGATGTTCAGACGTCGGCCATATTATCTGCCCAAAGAATTCACTAGTGTTTTTCTTGTTGCTTTTTACATTTCTCCAGATCCAAATAAAAAAAATGCATTACAAGCATTCTATGAGTTCATCAGTAGTCACATAACAAAACAACTGGATGAAATTTTTATTGTAGTTGTTAATTGTAATCCAACTAACCTCAAAACTTTTTATCCAAATTCCACCCGCATGTCCACATCCCCACCAGGGTAAGAAACACCCTGAACCTTATTTATATGAATATTCCTAGCAGATATAAGGCCCTCCCCATTTCCCTTCCTCTGCTTCCTCCTGCTTCCTAACCCTACTCCCAACTGATACTAGGGGTCAAACCATCAGTAAAAACTGTTAATGTGTGGACAGATGAAGCTACAGCAGCTTTACAGGATTGTTTTGAGTACACAGATGCTGCCACCCAAGAAAATCACATCAAGTTTGAGGTAAAAACATCTGCAGTGACACCATACATAGGGAATTGATAATGTGGTGATCACAGACAATAAAATAATTCCCCAATCAGAAAGCCTGGATGAATAGAGAGGTGAGGGCTCCATGAAGAGCCAAAACAGCTGCATTTCAGTCAGGTGACAAGGAAGCATACAACACTGCCAGAGCAAATATGAAAGATTTTATCAAGGAGCCAAAGAGAGGACATCCACAGAGACTGGACAGAGACATCAACACCAACAACAGCAAAGAAATGTGGCAGCTGATTCAAAATATCACACCTACAAAAGCAGGAACACACCCAACATGTGTGAGGTCATGTTGCCAGATGAACTAAACACATTGTATGCTTGCTTTGATCTTCTCAACAAAGATTCAGCTGTAAAGTCTTCTCCACCTCCAGAAGACCAGCCACTGTCAGTATCCACAGTGGATATGAGAAAAATCCTGCTGATAATAAACATGGATAAAACTGTTGGACCTTGTGTATGTATCCCTGGCCGTGTATGTGTCAGCTTGCTGATGTTATTACTGACATTATATCACTGTCACAGGAGACCTGCTTCAAGACAGCCACTGTCATCCATGTACCTAAAGTCTGCAGTGTCTAGTCTAAACGACTACATCCCTGTGGCACTCACCCCATTTAATGAAGTGCTTTGAGAACTGGTTCTCCATCACATGAAATACAACATCCAAGCTGGCCTGAACCCTCAGAGAAATCAACATTCTTGCAGGATCAGGTGAACAGTTCCTGGGAATCAACATCACAGAGAACCTGCACATAACATAACTTTCACAACTTAACATAACTTTCTTGAAATACAGTACATCTTTGGTAGATGCTGTTTCAGTAGCTCTGCATACTGTGTTAAAACACCTTTAGGGAACGCCTCTGTCAGAATACTATTTATTGACTTCAGCTCTGCATTTATATTTTTTAATTCTCTTTTATTGACATGTCTATTGACTTATTTATCAAACATTTAATTATCTCTTGTACACTTGTACATTTAATGCACACATATATACCTATTCATATATACCCCATAAACAGCAAGGCAGGGCAAGTTCAGTCTTTAAAAAAAAAAAAATTAGCTTACTGAAATGAAAGATATAGACTTCAAAACCTGAACCTATCCTTTAGTGCTTGCCTCTAGCACCAGCTGCCAGACTCACATTAAGAAGCTGGTATTAGCTGGCTAGCATGGTGGCTAACAAAAAAAAATAAAAATGAACAAACCAGAATTATCACCTCACGGTTGTATGAGTCCATGCACCATTAAAGTTGCAATTTCCATCCATGTCTGTCCAGACTCTTATAATATATATAGTGACTGTTAAAGAGCTTGGTCACATGGTGCAACAGCAATTACCTGAAGCTCAATATCAGCAGAATCCTTGAGCCTGTGGTAGACTACAATGCTTCAAATATGGATGTTGCTCCAAATTCTAAAACATGAATACCTCACACACATCTTCCACCCAGCAGCACAGAAGATCTACAAAATCTAACCTCCCCTTCTGTTTCTAAATTATGGTGTTAAATAATGGCCAGAAAAGTGTTGCAGAAACCTGGGGGTTATCTTTGACAGTGACCTTAATTTTGAAAAACAAATCTGTGTTGTTTTGTCTGACGATCTCAAAGATTAAGACTTTTCTTTCTCGCTCTGACCTGGAGAAGGTCATCCATGCTTTTATTTCATCTTGTT
>JBBPCS010004586.1:0-11193 GCA_037974645.1 Hollardia meadi | reverse complement strand
GAATCTAGAATATATGAAAGTTTCACTTTTTGAATTAAATTACGGAAAAAAATGAACTTTTCCACGATATTCTAATTGTTTGAGATGCACCTGTACATGACACCATACAACCCCTTCTAGTTGTTTTCGTTTGGTCTATATAATGCCAGAAGAGTGAAAAATTGTGGAAATTAACGAACTTCAAAAACTAATCGATTGATAGACTAATCATTTCAACACTGTTCATAAAACACATCTGTCCAACCCTATCACCCTGTTTTTAAAAGTCATACTGTAGATATCTATGTATTTTTGTATGGCAACTACCAAATGGTAAAGGGAAAGATTGTTGTGCAAATAAATTACAGTAAACGAGCACTCCACTGATTTAACATTGCACTTGACAACATTTTCTATATTCAATATCAAAGTTTTAAAATGATTGCTTTCTATAATTGCTACTTGGCAGGTGTTGTATAGTGGATTATTAGTCCTTTACCTTTGCTGACTCCTGAATTTTGTTAGTTTTTTGTTGTTGTTTTGAGCTCTTGCAGCTCTGTTTATCTGCCTGAATTAATGTTTTGTGGGATGCATGAAATGTCCAGTACAGTAAAATGAAATGACACTCAGAGGAAAGTATATTAAAGCTAATGTCCTACACTTTTTTTCTGTGAGAAACATTATCTGCTTTTCTTACACAGGAAACCCCAATGAGATGATATTCTGTGCAAGTCTCCACAGTATTATCTAGTATAGACTTCTTCTTCTTCTTCTTCTTCTTCTTCTTCTTCTTCTTCTTCTTCTTCTTCTTCTTCTTCTTCTTCTTCTTCTTCTACATCTTCCTCCCTTTCCCACAGTTCAGTCTGTGTCATTGCTTATCTGTTTACTGGCCGGCTGCCACGTTGTCTGGCTCCACTGTTACGACAGCAGCTAATGTCACCGTTCCACGTAACGTGACACTTGCTGTGCTGCATTCTCGGTCATGATAGACAGCATGTAAACACCCACACGTGTACACAAAGCAGTCAATATGAGTACAGCGTGTACATGCAGTGTATGGCTCACAGTCACACAAACTGGCAAAACTTCACAGATAAAAGAGCTTGTCCCCTCCACAGAGCGAATGGTTCCAAAATAAACCTGAGCCAGAAGAAGATGGTGTAAAAAGAGCTATTTGGCCATCTGTGGACTTGATCTTCAGATGGGGAAATGTCAGTGAAAGCAAAGGAAAACATGCACTTCACAGGGGAGCAGTTGGTGAAGTAAGAGCATCCTCAAGGAGACTTTGAAAATTGTTCCTGTATCTTCAGTTACAGAGGCTGCAGGAGCCTCAAACAAACCATCTCCATTACAAAACATACTGCAGCAGCAACTCATCTTGTGGTCAGTGCATAGCTTCATTATTCTGTAGATTGTCTCAGCTGTTATGCATGTCCTTTACATTTTGTCTGTGGCGTGACATATGAGCTGTGATGCTCCGCTCCGATCTCTGCTGTGGTTCTGACTCCATGGTTGGAGTCACAGGCCAGATGAGACCATCCATCAGAGAGGTTTGATCTTCGTCCTACTGGGTCGCTCCCTCCTCTTCATGCTGCGTGGAGCTGCGCTGAGCCTCTACACCATCTGCCTCCTTCAGGCCTGGTTTACCCTTCCACAGTCACTAAGCACTGCTTAAAGAGGAAAATAAATGTTTATTTTTTCTTCGGTAAATTAACTTTAAAACAAATTAAAATGGATAAAGTAGAAGTAACTAGCTGCTTGCTTGGTGCAAAAGACTTTAAAGCTCTCCCACTATGGCACACAGTGGTATTTTTTTTTTAACCTATTGGGTCTTCCCAGTTGGTGAACTCAATGATAGATATGACTAATATGAGCAGTCGTTTGAAAAAATAAAAAAATCAAGGCTGCAACTAACAATTTTTTTTTAAATTATTGTTTAAAATATCTCCATATCAAAATATATATCAATGTCAAAATATCACCTTACAAAAGCCCAAGATGACATTTTCAAATGTTTTGTCCCATTAACAGTCCAAAACCCAAACATATCTAGTTTACTATCAGAGAATACATCAAAAGAAAGCTAGAATTACAGAATATTTAGGCTTTTTTTGGGATAAAATTATGACTGATGATCAAAATCTTTGTTGAGAATTGTTTTTGTTGATGAAACAATTCAACTAATCATTTAAGCAGAAAGAAATACATAGTGTATCGTGTACACAATCATTTCTTTTAGTTTAGTTTAGTTAGCCATCAATGCACTGTAAGAATTTGTTGTATATGAGAAATATTACACCAAACCAAAACTATAAACATTTGAGATATTAAAAAAAAGAAACAACAAAAGTTGAGATTTTGGACAAATTTTAGGTGAGATTTGTAAAATATGGCCATAATTTTGGTTTCAAATGTTCAAAAAATAAACAGATCAGCAGTTTGTGAAGAAATAGCAGTGTTGATGTTACGTCTATTGTGTTGCAGAGATATCTACTGAAGTAAGCATGCTATCCAGCTAGCCCTGGCCCTTAGCTACTGTCTCATAATACCACTTTATACTTCTAGAGGTGAGTCTGATAGCCCCCATTTTGTTTCAGCTGGGAGATGTATACAAGTGGCAAGTTTTCTAAGTTTCTCAAGCTCTCTTAGCGTTTAGTCTAATGGCTGCTGTTTGGTGCCAGACAGGTAGTGTAGGCTGGAAATGAGGCTGATGAGTGCCGTGAGATTGAACCAAAAACAGTTAAGTTGCCATAAAGCCAATACAATGAGCTGAAAAAGCGTAAAAAGCTCAGAAGAGCCAAGGGGACCTTTTGAAAAGTCACATTTCACATCACAGATGGTCATTTGATCCATTGTTAACTATTAAAACGATGATTAGTACAAAAATAATTGCTGAAACTACAATGTGAAGTGGAAATGACTCAAACAACACTGATGTGGACACGTCACTCACATCACTGCCTCTTCTTTGTGAGGTGGGGAGAAAGTTGAGATGAGAAATATAGCAGGCAGGATTATCATACTGAGGTGTGCAGAATAATTCTCTCTTTGATTACAGCGAATGCCCTTGCTACATTTAGCGAGAAGTCTTTTCCCTGTTCCCTATACAGTCCCTATACATAATGGATGTACAAGGTCTCTACATCCAGAAGCTTTGGGGCTGTAATATAAAGTCATGTAATGTAACACTGTGGCTTCACAAATGTAATGTGGCTTCAAATTGGACATTTTGTACGTTCTTATAGTGCTTCAGCAGCCAAATCTAATGAGACAATAAAGAGTTTGCAAATGTTCATTGTGCTCAAATTGAATACATTTTTTTTTTGCCCCTAAATTCTCAAACATCTGAATTTTTAAATATACCTGAGTCTGCCTTACACTTTGTCCTTCTGGGTACTTTGTCCTTCTTTCTGTTCCACACAGTCTGTGACCTAAGAAAAACCTCATCCATCGAAAGAGTTTGATCCTGTCCCGCTGTGCCCTGCCTGCCATTACATGCCTGGGAGGGCTGAATGTCCTGGACCTTGGGAGAATGAGACTGCTCTAAGCTCCGAGCCATCTGGTTACGCTACATTTCCCAAAAGCATACAGTTTGAGTTGCACTTTGTCCTTCCCTCAGGTGCCTTATAGTCAGTACTTCTGTCTTGTGCTTTCATTCTTAACCCTTTTGCCTCCTCTGTAACGCTGGCACTTACTGCAGTAATATAAACTGCATACTTTTGTACCTTGTTTTTTCCCTCTTGATTTTAGTGCTTTAACTTATGTCTGCAAGGCTAACATCACCATCTGGTTGTCAACTGCCTGAAATCAATCTTTTCAGCTGTTTGTCCTGCCTTCCGTCATCAGAGCCTCCCCTCTCCTCCGCTGTGCCGCATCATCCACTTTTTTTGACCATAGAGAGGGTCAAAGGTCAATTTTAGAAGCTGTTCCTATTCGAAATGAGCAGTAAAGTTTTTATTAGTTTTGCTGGCAAGATAAGAGGTCAATTTCTCTCCCGTTCTCCAGCTGAAGAGTGTTTAGATTGCCTCTGTTGCTTACCTGGGCCCATTATTATAAGACCATCTGCCTCATTCGGGCCTGGTTTCCCAAAAAAAACAAAATGACTTTGATCTCTCTTTGTAGCTCACTTCCCTGCTCATTTCTCCTTGTATTAGTAGTGATTATGCAATCATTAAAGGAGGAAAATGGAAGGCCATATGTCTACTTTAATAATTGAAGTGCTTGCAAAACAAAAGGTTCCCAAAATCTGTAGCTTTTGGGGGAAGCATGAGTAAAATATGGATGATGTCCATTCTACAAGTTGACCGTAAGTTCAATTGATGATAGACTGATTTAGTGTGTAAAGTTATATGATTTTGGGACAAATTTCTTTTTTGTAGAGAAGTCATTAATACAGCTGTTACTGTATTGCAGTTTGGAAGCTAATTATGTTTGATTTTTAAGTAAAGCTGTATGATATCAAGTTGTTGGCGACAGCCGAGGAAGCAGCTAAGTGCTGTGATTAACAGTGAAATGTGAGAGCTGTTACAATGTGAAAGAGAATAAAGTTTTAAAAGCTAACTGCTCAATGGGTTGGCACAGTTGCTTCCGAGATTAAAATGCAGGCTATTAATAGATTACTTATTCTCTTCTCTGTTGATTCTCTTGTGCAAGAAAGATACAGTACAATAATGAGTTTTTATATGTTGAACATAAAGCCCCAGAGAACTGTTTCACATCTCAAGTATTTATCTGTAACATTAATTATTCAGGATTTAAAACAACAGCCTTATTTAATATGAATAAAGAATTTAACCCTCACTCAAATTCAGCTATTCTGCTATAACTACTGTTAAAGACTGATTAGTGCATGGAAATATGAGACATCACCTTTTTCCAACCAAGCCCCGCCCACTTCAAGCCAGTGAAAAAAACCCAAGGGCAAACACTCAAATAATGAAATAACTGAAACTTATTGTTTGTTGTTGTTTTGCTACTTTGGCATAACAATGTGTGCTCATGTACGACCCCATTGGGCATTGTAAGAAGCTAATTAAGAAAATATGTTTTCAGTGCCTTTAAGATCTGACATTCTTCGGTTTGGAAAAGAAATACAGAGGATAATTGTCGTCGATGCCACAAAAAAAAAGTGGAACAACAATAGGGAAATAATGTTTTGCACTCCACTTAGAAATTAGAAGGAAATGGATATAAGAATATAATAATAGGAAAGAATCTCCAAAAAATACTTTTTTCGCCCTTCTACAGTTTCAGTTGAGTTCTTTTAATAAAAGACCACCAAACTATCCTCTTATCCAACTGCCAAGATCCGGATGGGAGAAGCTTTAAGTTGATCAGATTGTTAAATCTCATTTTAGTTGTGTTGACTTTTTTCCATGCTCTCACCTCACCCCTGAAACCAAACACCCACCCGTGGAGTATGTCCACTATATAGTGCACTATGTCTGGCAGTGACTTTAATTGGTTTGCATATGAAGTGAAATTTGGAACACTCAGTGGAGATGAAAGGTACGCATCACTGTCTTGCAGGACGACACACTATCATTAATAAATGGAGCAGGACAGGGCAGTGCAGCAACATCACAGATGTGAAGCGCAGGTGGACTATTTTAGCCCACCTCATCTATCATTTAAACAAGCCACTGTATAGACAGACATGCCGGATGACCAGCTGATGGATTGCTGAAACAGAAAGACAGGAAGGTGGACGATGGCAGGCAGACAGATGGGTCCATTATGAATAAGAATTACTATGACCTATCTTGAATATTTCACAGGTCAAGTCGTGTGTCTCTGTTGGCCGAACAGAACAATAACAGTCGGGCGGACTGTAAGATATAAGTACAGGTAAGACATATAACTGAGGCTCCACCCTGACTTGTACTCAATTATTAATGGATGTAGTCAGTAGATGAGTACAGTGAAGACACCAACAGGTGCAGCACAAATTTTCTTTCTCCAACTCATCTATAAACCATATATATATATAGCCTCCCATTATCTCCTGTATGCATTTTAATATTTTACTATCTATACTGCACTGCTGAATGGCATCCACTGTCTCCTAGAAATTGTGTTAATTGACTAATTTGCAACAGCCAATATGTTTAGAAAGGAAACGCCTGGATTATGTTCGAGGTAACATTTATTTGACTTAATAAAGCACTGCACTGAAGTCACAGGGAGGTAGTAAAGGGCAGGACTCTAACACTAGTGAGCACAGTTTAAGCAACAAATTCACTTTGGTTAAGGTTAAGAAAGGTTTGTTTTTTTTCGGTTACATGTTCAGGAAAACAAATGAAATACAATGTCAGTGCATATTTTACAGATATGTCCTGCATCAACATTTTTGTGACTTGCTACGTAATTGGATGGCATTATGTTTCCCTTTTAAACGCATTTGCTGTTGCAAATTAGATGTATATTAATCTAATTTCTAGGAGCCAGGCTTGTATAAGATGGCACATGCATCTGTGTGTGATAATGCATCGGCCAGGGGCGACTAAAGCCGTCAAGCACTGCTCATCTTAATTAACCCCACTCATCAATTTCCCCCCTGTGTATCCAGCAGCAGGCACAGTCCGGCTCTAACTCCGTCTTTTTCCTGATTGATTTGGGGCACAGGTCTCAGTCCCTTTCAAATAGAGCAATTCAAGGTTTTCCCAGGACAATTCTCTTACACTCTATATATCACAGCTCTTTACGATAGCTGCAGTGGGGACGGCTGAAAATAAAGGATTTATATACGGGTGTATAAGATTCAGTTCTTGCATGATTCAGTACTAATATTCCTGGTTGAGCTGGCTCAAACAAAAGGATTCACATGAGATTTCAGATCAGATTTGAGGTGGAAATCCTGTCTAAATCCAGCTGTAGGTCACAGTAGCGGGCTGCTGGGCTCAGATCAGATTTTTGTTTAGTTTTGTTTTCTTTTTTCTTTTTCAATGTCAGCATCAAGCATTTTCTTCTTAACATGCTCAAAGACATATATTCATTTGAAAAGACAAAACCAGAAACAAAACAAGACCATATGCTGAAATATAAATTGTTTATATTTGAGAAAATAACACGATAAATATTTCACATACATTCAAACCATGAGAGAGTACAGACTCTTCAGACAGTAATGTTTTTAGTTTTGTTTTTTTTGTTGCAAATGTGACTTGTGTATACTGTCACAGCCCTTATGGTAATCATCATAGTGTTACATGACATTTAACTGAGCAGTTTGTTCTGATACTCTTTAAAATACTTTAAATGGCAACAATTACTTTTGGTTTCAGAGATCCAGTAAATACATTGAAGAAAACATCAGTGAACATTAAAACAGTAACTAAAATCCACACAAATCATTCGAAGGCTTTTGATGATGAATTGCTTCATGCAATATATATCCTGCATCCAGTAACAATCCAACCTTCTCCCTCCTGACAAGCCACCCTTTTCTTATCAGTGCTGCAGGGTTAAGGCAAAAAGTATGTTTAACATAATGTGAACTTGGTTGAGGGATTATCACAACCAGGCAGTGTGTGCGTGTGCTAATCTGTCCTCCTGCCCTTCAGAAGAAAAGGCAGACAATAAAAAGATAAACATCTGGAGATAACAGCATATAGAATACAGAAGTAATGCAACTGCAATATAACTGTATTACGCAGCATATAGGAGATAAGACACATACGGCTTACAATATAGCTTACAGATTTTAATGTAAGATAACTGGAATTGAAGAACGCATGTACACCCACAAAAAGTGAATTACACAAGGAAGGTCATAGAACAAAGCTCACAGCCTGCAGTATTAACTCCATCAGCAACCTGGACACTTCCATAAATATCATTTTAACTGATCCCAAAAACACATGTATTACAGCACCAGCAGAAAGGCCTTTATGGATGCACAGACTTATACATAATGTGGCACAGTGAGGTGCATCAATCAAGCACATAATACCAAGAGATTACAACATATCCTGTGAGTAAGGTTTGTTGGTTTCATATGCACACATACATACACATCCATTACCTATCACCGCTTATCCTTTGCCGGGTCGCGACGGGGGCTGGAGCTATTCAGGCTGACTTTGGGCAAGAGGCGGGGTGTACCCTGGACAGGTTGCCTGTTCATCACAGGGCTGACATATAGAGAAAGACAACCCCTCAGACACTCACATTCACACCTACGGGCAATTTAGAGTCACCAATTAATCTAACTTGCATGACTTTGGACTGTGGTAGGAAGCCGGGGCACCCGGAGGGAACCCACGAACATGCACACTCATAACAGAAAGGCCCTGTCCAGGCAGGGAATCGCACCCAGGACCTTCTTGCTGTGAGGCGACAGTGCTAATCACTGCACCACCGTGCAGCCCACATACTGTACATACACATACTGTAGATGACAGAAATTGATATACGTAGTATAACTTTAATGAAATTATTAAAGCAATAGTTTGACATTTTAGGATATACGCGGATTCACTTGCTTGCTGAACGTTAGATGATAAGATTGATACCACTCTTATGTCTGCTAGCAGCCATTTAGCTTGCCTTAGCATAAAGGCTGGAAACAGGTTGCTTGGCTCTGTCCAACACAAACAAAATCCACCTGTCAGCATTAATCTTGTTTGTTTACACCGTACTAAAACAAACAAAAAAGTGAGTTATGTGCCGTACTATTTACTGGCCAGGAACAGTAACTGACTGATGTCTCTGTCAACCAGACAGAGCAAGGATAGCTGTTTGCCCATTTCCACACCTTATGCTATACTAAGCTAACCATCTGCTGTCTGTAGCTCCATATATACCATAAAAACGGTCTAAATCTTTTCATCTAATTTTCTGTTAAGAAAATTAAAAGATGAATAAAAAGCCACAATTCCCAAATGTCAAACTATTACTTCAATACAATGATTAATATTCAAAACATGACATGATACTCAGTCTTATATTTCTAAGAATGTTTTGCAGCTTCCGATTATGAAAACTGAATTAAAATGTTTAACAAAATTCTTTTATATTTATATATTTTACATGCTGACCCCAAGGAAAATATTGAAATGCACTGAGATGCAATTCTGCTATCTTTAACAAATGTTATCTTTTGGCTCAGGCATAGTGGCAGCTGCAGGAAGCATCATGCAGATGCAAGCCAGGACCACTGCAGTGTGTAATTTAAACAAGATGTTTAATGAGGAGAAACTAAAAATATATAGGTGGCCAGATGGACACAAACTGGCTGCTCAGTTGAAAAGGTGACTAAAATACTAAATAAGCAGGTGCCAAAGTTTTATTACTTAATTAAATCATGCCTAGGGGGAAGAAAAAGGAACCTGCGCTGACTACTAATCAGTTTCTGGTACTGATCTGTTTTATCCTGCAGTGCTGAATAAAAAGTTTGTGCATTTTGAAGGCTGGACTGGATGAATATGGTTGCATGACATCAACTGTCCTCTGTTTAATGGGGCATTTCTGAGTGAATGACGATGCTTCAAAGTCGTTAACTACCTTCGATTATCCTTCTAGAAGTACCAAACATGCAATGAAAAGGAAACTAAATATTCTAACCTGAGGGACTGTGCGAAAATGATTTGTGGGTCAGGGTGGGTCAGGAAAAGCGGAAGGTATTCTAAGTTTTCTTTGGGATAAAGCGAGGGAAGTTTGTCTGGGAGCACAGTTTTTTTCATTCCCCTGAATTTATACTTTATTTTAGCTTTTCTTTCATTTTAAATGAAATTATCAGATAAATAGCTGCATCTGGGTTATACAACACAGTGTTGGTTATATGATGGACGATCAGACAAACTGACATTACTGAGGTTACAACATTAACAGTTTTTTTTTGTTTTTTTTTAGAGTGCGGAAAACAGAGCTGCCTCCTGTGCCAAGGTCAGCATTAGTAATAATACAAGCCCTTTTTAAAGAAAACAGAGAGTGTCTGGAATAGTCAATATTTTGTAACGTTTGTCATAAATTTGGCAATCTCCAGTTTTAATTCTCATGTGTGCATTGGTGATGATAGTATACTTCAATAAAGATATCAAGGTTTAAATTGGGGTACACAATTTAAAGTTGAAACAGACAACTCCCCCGTGAGTTACTTCACTCATGTAGACTATAATGGAGATATGAAAGCAGACAGAAAGGTGCCAGCCTGACTGGATCACCAGTCAGCCTTTATTTTCTCTGCCCGGCGCCAGACAAAATGGCATAGTGAAAGCGAGGTCTATAGGGAACCAATCCAAACGCTGATGGTGTCATTATTCTATTGTGCAATTTACATCTACTTCATAATGATATGTTAAAGCAAAAAAACTTGATTCTATTCTTCATTATTCTTTAGTTTATTGCCAGTTTAACAAGTTGCACCAACTCAAAACTGTTCAATATTATTTTTGAGATATATTTATTGAAGAGGAGGGTCTTAACAAAATATTAATTACGCTACGGACGGTCTTGCTTATTTTGAACACAAATGATTTTCATATAGTCCCTAAAAGTACATTTCCTTTAGCTCTAAACCTTTTCTCACCCGGTTAGGGAAAAGGGCCATTTTCATTCATTCATTTTTAAATAGTCTTTCTTCCTTAGGGCTGGTGACACTTAACATGTTCAACAAGAGATGAAGGTAATATTTACTGAAAATATACTGTAATATTCCTGCTGGGCATGTTGATTTAACCATCACTCTTTCACAATGCTTGTGACTGTTAAGTTTCACAGTTACTATCTCAAAGAACAAAAGTGCTTTGTTAAAGAGCAAAAACACATCACAGAATCAGCAGATGTGGGACACTGGAAACAAGTAATGGGACGATAACATACTCAGTTATACTGTTAGATATAAGTTAGATATTTTGACTGAGAGTCTGACGTGTCTACAAAGAGTTTGTGACTGAGGGACAGTGCAAAATATTGCAGCATGGCCACATTGTTTCCATTGTTTTTCATATAATTAATGGAAAACCTGCATTACCTGTCGATTAAACCAGAATGCAGAGTCATAACACACAGATTGATGTCCTTTGTAGTTACCAATACTTGGTGTACATTCTACGGAACTTCGCTTGGTGCTGGATGCCAACGGCAGAAATCCATTTCAGCTGCACAGACACGTCAGCGAGCATGCCACAGACAAACTAATGCAACACACACACACACACACACACACACACACACACACACACACACACACACACACACACACACACACACACA
>JBBPCS010004585.1:0-11193 GCA_037974645.1 Hollardia meadi | reverse complement strand
ATAGGGCATCCAGATCTATCATTCTGCATGTCTATGTTGCTGGACAGGACAGGTTAAAAAAAAAAGAAAAAAAAAAGAATGTGATTCTGCCCAATTTATAATAAATAACCTCCAGGTTACATCCAAGCCAAGTTAACTGGACTAAAATTTAACTGGACCTTTTTGAAATTTGCTTCTGCTCACATGGAACAATAAGGGGTCATTTTAAGTGCAAATTAATTTAACTATAGCTTTACCTTTTCCCATTCAGGGAGTGTGTTATCCACATTCTCAAATTGTTAAATCACTCCCCATTATTTGCTTTCTTCCGCAGAGCGTAACCATGTTAAGTAGAACCCAAACGCACTTCACATAAACAGATGATGGTTTTAAGTGATTTAATGGCAACAGACAGGTGAAAAGCAGAAATACAGCTACATCACACCATACTTCCTAACCTACTCATATTGAAGCTCCTTTTTTAATGAATGTTGGAGTTTTACAACAAAACAGCAGCCGTAATCTTACAAACCTCCCATCTGATCACACATACTATTTATAGAGAAATCAACAGGTGCAAACAATGTCCCAATCAACACAAGTGTGAGTCCTTAAACTAATGAAATCAGACTGAACAAAGAAGCTACACTAATGAACCAAGAAGTCACAGAAACTGCCATAAGAATGGGTTTGTTCAATATACTGTATGCTTTTAGCTAAATCTTTGCAGGAGCAGATGTTTGCACAATGATATTGTTCTCCTGACGTTTTCTTTTTTTTCACACAGCCTCCTGTATCTATTGCTGCATTAAAACTCTGCCAGCCCCAAAATAAAACAAGTCTGGCGTTTCTCACAGTAAAAATACAAACAGTATATCTAGCTTCTATCTTCCTGCGATCAGGTTTCCTCTGGAACTGTCAGTGCCCATTTGTCACTGTACTGCTCAATGACTTTGAAAGATAAGGCTGGCCATGTTCTATATTTTTCTTATTGTCCACAATTCCCACAAAAAGACCAAAACCAACATGATTTGAAGTATTGTCTGTGTAGTCAAGTGTTAAAAATACCATTGCATTGACATGTTCCTCCCAATGATCAATGAACCTGAATAGAGCACTTCAGTTTGTTCTGAGTTAATCACAGAGACAGTCCTGCTGCCATGAATACTCTCTATACTACCAGCTCTGTATTATCTGCAGCTGAAAATTGAATAATATATTAAAACTACAGTGCACAGCTGTTTTAGGAAAGGTCATAACCTGGAATATGGCTGGATTATGTATGGTCAATGTGCTCCATGGGCACCGCAAGTCGTCATTGTGTGTGTTCGTGCACTACATGGAAATACCACATCAAGGTCTATGGATAACTGGATCATGATTTCTGGAAGGAGATATTGCTGTTGAGTTTTTAAAAAGTAATTTAAAGAAAAGTGCAATCTAGACTTATTAAATTTGAGAAAAGGCAGAGATTTCTATGCTGATATCTCCAAAATGGAGCAACTCACACAAAACAATCTAGATGGAAAAATAGCACTACAAGCTAGGGGGAAAATATTTAAACTGTCCCTTTAAAGGCTGGCCAATTCATTTTTAAATGCTTCAAACACAAGAGGAGATCTTTCAAATCTACATTTGAGTAAATATTTTAACATCAGAACACATTTGTTGTTTTAAATGCTTGGCTTCCTCCTGAGGACGTGATTGTCTTAAGGAAGTTGTCTTAAGATCTTCTGTAAGCCATGGAAATCCAGAACAAGCATAAACAGTCTTTGAAGAGCTTTTGTGTGGAGCAGGACAGAAATGTTAAAAACTCTGGCCAGTCAACTCCACATGATTTTACAGCCTGGAGTATAATGTGGTCTAATATTTCTTCTTCGTCCAGTAGGATTTTTTTGTATGAGTGAATGAATTTATGGTAAATCATTTCAATATCTTTATTCACAATTCTGTAATCACTCCTCAGACCTGCCATGTTACGTTGTGAATTGTTTGCTTTCTTTCAGTTTATCTTATATTGCCTTTATTCAAAAAAGACAGATCAATTGCTTTCCCCATTTTGTCTTTTGATATGTAAAACTGCCTTTTCATGGGTTTTAGTCACTTGTACTATAGTCCTTTAGGGCCTGACAATATTGGATTTTAGTCCTTGGGGGATCTCTTTGTTTCTTGTTCAGTATTCTGAGCTGTTTTCAAATTATCTCTCCCTCCCTCACTCTCTCTCTCTGCCTCTCTCAAATGACCCCTTTTTCCTTATTTCCTGTTCACACTCAATCTCTGCTCCTCTGTGTTTTTATCACCTCTATCCATAATTTCTTTCCCTGAACCTTTCAACTCCCCTCTCACTTTGTTCATCCCTCTCTCTACCGCACTCTCTTCTGACTGTCTGTACCCTGCCTTCACCTCTCCCCTGAGTTAATGACCGTGTTGTCCCCCTAAAGCAGATGTCAATATGAGCGCAGTGAGAGGACGGAGGACAGACGGCTGGTAAAAAAAAAGGGACAGGGAGGCTCTGAACTCCCCGTGTGGAGGCTGATGTCCCTGCAAACAGCCAACAGTTGGCACTGCTGACATTTTGCATAGAGGATTTCGTAGAGCTGAAGTACCCACTGAATAGCTAATCCTGGATACCGTGAGCTTACTGCCACCAGAGTCAAACTGCTCCGTTTTAATGACAATGAGGACCAGGAGAGAGAGGGCTGAGGACTCCAACAAAACTGCCACAGTCAAGTAGAAAAACTGTGTCCCAGAAAATGTCAGAGCATCAAAGCATGCTGCTGCTGATGACACATTTACTCAGCTACATAGTCATCACGACTCAGCTTTGTCTAAAGTGAGATGTCTCTTAGTTTGAAGAGGATGATGTCTGCTTGTTCGGGTTGGCAAATGTCAGGATAATCATCTTTATAAACAAACTTTTTTGAGAGGTTTGAATAAAATCCAACTGCAATAAAGCCAAACATTGGGGTGCAACAGTAAAATATGCTTCATTAACCCCGGGGAACACTGCAGAAGTGAAGAGTGGCAGTTATTATCTGGCCAAAGTCCAGATTCTGGTAAGTCTTCTTCCTTCTTAAAGTTTGTCTGGTGCTTCTGACAAAATGACCTCCCTGTCACCTACTGAGGGTGATTAATGTTTGCATCATTTAATTCAGTGCACAAACCAACATTTAAAACTGAGCTTAAGCCTAATTAATACTACAATATAACATGTGCTCACATCCTATATGTGATCATGGAAAGTAATTAATTGAAATGTTTGCAGTGAAGACATTTTCAAGTTGTTGCTGTTGTTGTCAACTTATCATGTGTACAGTTTGGGGTCTGGCTCTGACTTCAGGAATAGGGACCAACAATGCTAACTTATCCCCATGACTGCCATCCCAGACATGGAAAGAACTGTGTTGTGAAGTATGCTGACAACATCACCATCATCAGCCGGATTACAAACAACAATGAGAGTTCATATCGGGAGGAAATCAACAATCCTGCAGAGTGGTGAGCAGAAAACAACCTACTGCTCAACATCAACAAAACCAAGCAGCTGATTGTTAATTTTAGGAAAAAAAGGAGGCAAAGCACACACCCCTGTCTACATTGATGGAGCTGAACAGTTTTAGGTTCCTGGGAATTAACATCACAGAGAACCTGTCATGGTCATCACACATATCCACCCTGGTAAAGAAAGCTGTACTTCTTAAGGAAAGTTCTTGTTCATTTTTACAGAAGAACAATAGAAAGCATTCTGACTGGAAACATCACAAATTAGCATGGCAGAGACTCAGAACCAACAGGTGGATTCTGGGGTGGAGGTGGGCCTTTGCAGCAGTAGCAGAAAGCAGCAGCACAGGTTTCAGGTGTGTCAGCGGGCATGCAGCCGGAGAGTGAACAGAGAAGTGGCGACTCAAGTGCACTGCCTTGGATATATAATGCAGTGAGAGGAGTACGGTATGTGAGAACCTGAACCTGCCTGAACCTCTTGATCTACATAGTTGGCGTATTTATTAATAGTCGTAAAAAGGTTGGATTAACTCGTCCTTGGTTCTGTTTTGACTGAAATTTATCTTTTCACAGTCACTACTGATTGCTTAGGCCTAAACAGTCCTTGCTTGGAAAATGACATTGACATTGGAATTTTAATATTGTACCTAATAGCCTCATTACACGTGACATTAATATACCTAATAAATCAGTTCACATTTGAGATGACACGATGATGGTCATAATGTCATACTGTAAAATTAAAACCACATCTTCTGTACATCCTCTTATTTCCTATTCACTCTGATTTGTTTACTGAAATAGCAGTTAATATTAAAGTTAGTAATGTGTAAATTGATTGACTTATATTTTGTGTAATTGTATAAACAGTATAGAGGACAGAATAGAGGGTAAGTAGATATTCAGGACAAGGTGGAGCACTGCTGCGTCTAATTTTTTCCACATGTACTCCCCTACAGAGAGCCTCTGTGCTGTTAGCATGATCCAGGCTGCTGTGTTGACTGACACTCTGCATGTGGAGAACATCCATCAGTCCAAGTTGCTCCACACTTGCGACATTTGTCCCCTGTCTAGTGTACAAAAAAAACCCTACAAACACCCAAATGACCGACCAGATGGTGCAAATGGCGAAAGCCCAAAAAATAACACACACACACACCCACTCCTCTCGGCCTCCCTCCTGCATCCTCGCAGCCACCCTACCCCTCTCCTGACATGCTCGGAGCTCACGGCGAGGGCTTTCCACTGATCTCCTCATCTCCGCCTGGCAACCAGCGCTTTAATAATTCTCTCAGTGCAGAAGACGGCATCTGATGCTTTCATGCCCACCACCACCCCAGCAGTTTTCTCTCATTAATTTCACAGCACCCCAGTGAGTCTGAGGCAAAGACATGGAAAAGACAACACACTTACATCTAAGTCCATTTTTTTATTTTCTTTTTAGGTCTAGGAGAAGGTGTCTGAGCTGTTTGTTTTACAAGCAACATTTCTTCCACTGTGGGAAAAACAAATGCACAATGATGTCTTCTCTACTTCTCGGACTGCATTACATAATTTAATTCATGAATACAGTGCTGCATTTAGTTTTGATAATAAATAATAATTAACACAGTGCTTTTCCCTAAAATAGACCGATGCCAGAAGCCATTACTTCTGAGGAAAAGTCTAAAACTCTTCTAAAAATGTACAAAATAAAAAAATATATTACATTCCTAATTTTCTATTGTCCCAAGGAGAAGAAGATAATAATTTTACCAATGGAGAAAAATAATGTGTATGGTGTTTTCATTTATTCTTTTAATTCAGTTCAACAGATTGCACTTAAAAACCTCAAAAGTGAGTCAAAGTCAAAAGCATTCTGCCTGCACTGACAGTTGTTTCACACAAACACCGCCCACAGTTAATTCCTCTGTCACACAGCTAAACTTCAAAGCTAATTTCTCTCATCTGAAACAACTGGGCAGATATTTCAAGCTGATTATATAACCTTGTTTCTCATTTTAAAAGACAGAACAAGATAAATCAACTGGAGCTCAGCACTGAATCAAAGTGTGCCACACAGGCTAAGAATATTTTCTGTTACATTTTAAAGCATTTAGCTTACGTGTTAATCCTCAGCAGTGCACAGAGAATGGAACAGCAGATTCTAACCTGGGTCCCAACTGATTTCGGTATTTTTAGTCAGCAATAGCTCATGTGTTGATGCCAGACTTTTCAATAAAGCCCAAATTAATGATTTAAAAAAATTATTTTTGTTCTTTCTAGGCAGGAGAACCACCTATGCACTGTAAGAACTCAAGAACTAAATTAAGTACAAATGTAAAGTAACAAGACTAAGAGTCTACAGTCATGCTGTAAGCTCTTATCAGCTGTATTTAGGCTCTTCTGACTGAAGTAGTCGAGATATTTCAGTCTGGAACATTAGCAAGCTAACATGTTTACAGTGCTAATGCTAACATACTGACACATGTTCACTATCTACGTTTAGCAGCACTAAACACAAAGTACAGCTGAAGCTGATGGGGATGTCATTTGTTTTGCAGGTATTTGGTCATAAACCAAAGTGTAGTCAAATTAAAAATTTCTGATGAATTAATCTGATGGTGACGCTATAGGAAAAGTTAAGAGATCACCAAAGTCATTATAATTAATCGTCAAGGCAACATGAACATCTGAAGTCCATGGTAATCCATCCAAAAGTTCCCGCAAAATTTCACTAAACCATAAATGTCAACCTCATGGTGGCACTAGACGAAAAGTCAGGGCATCACTAAAGTTATAAGAATTCATCATACAGGGAACATGAATGTCTGTACTAAAGGTTCAATCCATCCTAAGTGGAGGACCGACCGACCGACCGACCGACCGACTGACCACTCTGACCCTCTAGCAAGTAGGGCTGTACCGAATGTCATTTTTAAAAACTTGGATCCTATCCTTGGATCCAACCTGGATACTATTTTCCCATGTTTGTGACTTATGGAGTCAAGAATTTTTGAAGTCGGTCCAATATTGGGTAAGGGCGCTGCAGTTGGCAGCGGCGAAACACGCTGTAGCGAATAAAGGTTCATGTCGTCTCCCTAAAAAATCCTTAGTTTGGATAAAGTGATTCATTAGATTGAATGGAGCACCAAGGGAAAACTTAATAGCCTATGATATAGGCTATTTCTTGTAACGACTATAGTAATTTACTAAAATAGTGTTAGAGCTGTGTTATAAGAGTAGTGGGAGCTCCTTTGAGAATAGGGCAGTGCTTGTATATATATATATAGTGTATGCTTGGGCAGTGTGTGGTTAAGCCACTGCCAGTAATTCATTCCTGGCAAGGTCAAAGGTTAAAAGTCAAAATCTCCAGGTTTTTCTGCAGCTGTGTAAAAGATTGAGCCTTGTCAACATCTAACATGCAATAAACAGCCTCAATGTTGGTATTTTAGTCTATAGTCTACATGAAAAGGCTCTGTATGTATGTAACATTAAATATGCACTCTCTCACATGGGTGACTCACAGGCTGGTAATGAGTATATATATGGGGTGGTGTCATGGAAACAGCCCACCTGTCAACCTGCAACCTTCCCACAACCCATCTGTCACCTGTCAACAAGCATGCCATTATATTTATGTTTATTTTTGGGGGCGTGGGCTTAAAGCAGATACTGTGAATGGCAGGTTTGAATTTTAATTGACTGTGAGAGAAAAGAAAAAAAGCTGCCACAGCAATAACAAAACACATTTTAAAAGCCTCCCGTGCTGAACCAAACCCTGACTGAATATGAAGTACCTCATACAGGTTAATGGCATTATTTGTTTTTTCATTCCCCCTTTTAGCCAGACTGTCTGATAACCCAATTCATCTAACACACACACAAAACATCAAACAGTTTTATTTCTTTGGAACATTTTTTCTTTAACATTGAAGTATTTGCCATTGCACCTGCTCGAGCCATTTTTGTGTTGATTGAAAATTCTATTCTCACAATTTGATCATTTATTTAGGTCCTATAAATCTTATGTTTTGACTTATGAATTAATGCTATTATGTTATTTTGTGGTGTAATTAATCAGATGATGATCAGCTGTGATAGAAGGAAGAGGTGGGACTGAGTCGATATTTTCTGACACAGACATGTAGGAAACGTACATAGAACAGGGCATCGACGCAGTCTTTGACCTCACCTTAGATTTAATGTTTTGTCAAGTCAAATTTTGTCAAGAAGCGGAGCACTGTAAAGGTGGTACGGTTTAAAAGAAGTGCAAAGAATAAGTTACCACAGCACCAATAAGTGAAACATATACTCCTGTCGTTATTTCAAAGTGCTGAAATGAATCGATTGACCAAATATTAACCAACAAATATTTTCATTTCATATAAAATGACTCATGTCAGTTGTTAAACAATTTGAATAAGGGCCCTATTTAAACAATCTAAAGTGCACGATCTAAAGTCTATGGCGCAAGTGCATTTAGGACGTGTCCATCTCTATTTTGCTAGTTAAACGGCGCATAATCTGTGCACAAAGTAGGGGTTGTATTTAGTCCCTTGATTATTTATAGGTGTGTTTGGGGTGTAACACAAATTTAAACCAATCAGAGTTTCAGCTCCCATTCCCTTTAAATGTCAGGTGCACCTGCTCAGGGCGCATTGGTATTTGTGGTCTTTGGCCGGTGGACCATCTGCCTCTGCCCTCTCCCAGTCCTCTGTCTCATCAACAACCCTATTTGACTGCATATGAACAAATGCACTGATCTTTCACTGAGGAGGAGGAGGGCTGCAGTCCGTAGATTGATGATTAATCATTCTGATTAACAGCAGATGGGTGAAGTAATATGATATTGAAAAAAAAATTAATTACATTACCTGCAGCGACCCCACAGAAACAGAGACGAACCTGTCACTACACAAAGAGACTCGTGCACATTTACAGCTTAAATTTATTGATTTTTTTATTTTCCCAACACGCCAACCAGAACGGTCAGGATTTAATGTTAATTACGGTTCTGTGTTCTTCTACACATCCAAAAGATCACACACACAGTCCAGGTTCAGTAAACTTGTTTGGAGTGAAGCGTAATGTTTAATTCTGTTTCCTCTGGAGAGTTTCTTCTGTCCTGCCAAGTTTATAACTTAGTTTTGCTGCTTCCGTGTCCCGTGATATTTGCTGCAGTGACATTACTGCAGCGTGCATGGAAATGTTTAAAATTACTGAAAGCAGCCTCTCTAAGCCTCTCAATCTTTGCATCAGTGTGTAACAAGCAGAGTGTATGCGCGTTCTGAAGCCGCCTATAGGCTCATCTTACTATCTGAATAATGCCTTTAAGTAGCGGGAGAAACACTGTGGCATTGACTTTAGACCAGGTTTTTGTTGGTTAATGGCGCAGTCACTTTCTCCTGTCTGAGGATAGCAATGCAGCAAAAGTGCACCTCACCACGCGTGATTTTAAGACCAACACGCCCATGGGTATAGTAGGTAAGTATATTTGCACAATGTGGGCGCTGGGCGTGGAAATGACAACTGCGTACGTCGGAAACTAGGAATGACATCATGCACATGATAGAGCCCTATATGTCTGCATCCAAGCTCGTGGCTATCTGTGAGGCTGTGCTCAGACACAGTGGTGCTTTGGCCTAAATGCTAACGGCAACATGCTATATACCATACTCCATGTTACCATGTTCACCAGTTTAGTGTGTTAGCTTGGTATCATTTGTTTATTAGTACTGAACACTGAGCACAGCTGAGGCTTATGGGAATGTCATTGGTCATGTCCTGATGATGGCGCTAGATAAAAGTCAAATGATGACCGACATTATCCTGAAGGGACCATAAATGTCTATACCAAATTTCAGGGCAATGCATCCAACAGTAGTCGAGATATTTCAGTTGGGACCAAAGTTGTGAACCAAACTGAACTTAAAAGACCCCGAAGGTATTTTTTTAATAGTTTCTAACGTGGATTAAATGATTCATTGATGACATAATTAATAAAGAATTAAAATAATTCAGCTCTAATTCAGATATGAATATAAACTTGGAAATTAAGTTTCAGTCATGTCAGTGTCAGTCATGCAACAATTTTCTGCAGTTCCCCGGACAACATCTTGATAGACTTCATGGTTTATAAGCCTGTTATCTTCACCTATCAAAATGCTGACAAACAGTTTTGAGTCAGAAAATTCCATCATTATACCTGACCTGAGCCAATAACAGCATTTGTTTTGCTGAACAGAGAGGAGTCTGATGCAAGTATTATTCAAAGTGAGTACAAAATGAGATGAAAGCGTCATGCAGATTGAGAGGTTTATCTGTTTTAGTCAGCAACATAAAGAATGAGCTTTGCTACATAACACCTTCAACTCTTTGTCCTCAAAGAGAATCAGAGCATCAACCTTGGCACTGTTAGTGCCATGTCCTACTCGCCAGCAACAACACTGTCTCTGCGCACAAGAGCCATTAATGAAAATTCATTTGGCAGAAAAAGCAGCGTAACAAATGGTGGAAGATCAGAAGAGGTGAGTCTGAATACATTTGGTGAAAGTGAGCCATTTTTTACGCCTGAAAAAAACAAACTTGCAATGAAATCACAGAAAAGCAAAGGGTATAAAAACTGAGGAAAGTGGCTCTGCGGCCTGTTCAACCTGTTAATGGGATGCCTGTCCAAGACTGGGGGAGTAAAAACCAAGGATTAGTAAAACAGATGAGGACCAACTTAAGAGATTTCTCCAGGGATAGAGATCAAGACAAAGACCTAAGATCCAGAATTACACAGAGAACTACTGATTATCATTGATCTGAATCCCAATAATCAGTTAATCTCACTTGCACTGTTGAATAATTTAGAGGAGCCTCCTCTCTGGCGTCACACCTTAGAGACCGTCACAGCAGAGAGTAATCCCATGCAAACGCACAATAACTATGGTACAATTAAGCTCTCCCTGACTGTTCAGGCTGCTCTTAAGCCACACCGGGTCCCCTGTCTTACAGTAAATAAGATTTATGGCTGCTCGCAAAGACGTGTTATGACCTGAATATGCAAAACCCTCTCGCTCCGACAAAGCAGCACCACTCCCGCTTTTTACAGGAGGCTTACAGCTCATGCTGCCATGATTTTACATTTTCATGTTCATCACAGCACATTATGAAAATGGTAAATGATGCTGCACACAAATCAGAAACCTGAAAGGTGTGAAAGACGGAATAATGAAGTGATTACTCTTCCTTTCTCGTGTATTACATTCACTAATTTGAAACATTTACACATTGCCACATCTCTTATGGGTTTAGTTTGGATACCAATAATAGATATTCATGCACATCAACACTATTAATCAATCTATCTTTCTAAAGAGATGAAAAGTAATTGGGGACATACACTGATCAGCCACAACATTAAAACCACTGACAGATCAAATGAATGACACTGATTATGGCTACAATACAATGTTCTAGTGGGAAACCCTGGGTCCTGGTATTCATGTGGATGTTATTTGACCCATAAAACCAACACAAACATTGTTTCAGACAAAGTAAACCCCCTCATGCCAACAGCACTCCCCGATGGCATCCATGGATCGGCAAGTCCCATGTAGCTTAATCAGATTTGGATCTGGGGCATTTTGAGGCCAGATGGACGCCTTATGCTCTTTGTCACGTTCCTCTGGCTGTTCCTGAGCAGTTTTTGTGGTGTGGCAGCACACATTGTCCTGCTGGGGGACC
>JBBPCS010004584.1:0-11194 GCA_037974645.1 Hollardia meadi | reverse complement strand
TGTGTGTGTGTGTGTGTGTGTGTGTGTGTGTGTGTGTGTGTGTGTGTGTGTGTGTGTGTGTGTGTGTGTGTCCATCCATCCAAGTCTTGTCTCTGTTCTTTTCTGTTGGCTCAGTGATGCAGTAGATAATGCTTGTTTGGACAGGTCAGAAAATCTGACACACACGCATTTTCTTGTGTGTCTGCAGAAGATCTGCGGGTTTTTTTTTAACAGATTTTTCTCTCATTGTTACGGACGGCTCCGCAGCACCATGCTGATTTTTAACAGAACAAAGATGTTTGTACTGAACCGAATGAAAAGCAGACAGAGTTTTGTTTGAGAGTCTTTTATATTCCAACTTCCAGCTGGTCAATTAGAATCCAGCTTGCATGCAGAGGACAAGGGTAATACAATCTGCCAAACATATTTAACATCGTAGGTCTAAAGTTTTATTGTGATACTTTTGATTGGTAGTTTCACAATGTTCAGCTGGGAATTAAGTGATCATACTAACAGCATTGTGTGTGTATCCAGAGTCTGATATATCTAATACCTCTATAAAGCTCCATTATTGTCCAAAACAACTTGGAAAAACTGGCCCTCTGGCTGACATGTTACCATGAACACACAACCTGTAGTTTATTTTAACTCAAGCCGCTGCAGGAAATAATTTACTGAAAATAGTCCCCAACAAACGCACCATTTAGTCCTGTTTGAGTACCCAGCTGTTCATGGCCTTTTCTGTGAAATAACTGTTCTAAGTGTCTGCTTGTACATATTTTGCAGTCAGCTGCTATTGAAGTGTCTGCTGAGGCATCTAAAAAGCCAGGAAGCTCGAGGTCATCAGACTCTGAGGAAGTGGTTGAAGCCATCCCGGGCAACACCAGCCAGGTCGACCCCGGAGCAGCTGATCAGGCTGAGGATCAGCTCGTGGCTCCGGATCCAGCCGGTTTAGAGGGCGAGAGCAGCGAGGAGCATAAAGAGGACGGCGATGAGCTGAAGCAGGTTTGTGACCTGAGGCTGAATCCAAAGTATGCGGTTGTGTAAGATCATTCCTCCAACGAACATACGATTTTCCTTTAAAGTGCAGCCAAGATTTTCATTTCTTTATCAGTTTTGACAGTTTAGGATTTTTACTGGTCTTATTTAACCCTTGTTCAGATTTTTTTC
This sequence comes from Hollardia meadi, assembly GCA_037974645.1. Classification (NCBI taxonomy): domain Eukaryota; kingdom Metazoa; phylum Chordata; class Actinopteri; order Tetraodontiformes; family Triacanthodidae; genus Hollardia; species Hollardia meadi. The sequence continues at coordinate 10,045 of JBBPCS010004584.1, read as the reverse complement.
TCTGCTCTCAGTACCTGAATTTTCTTTTTCCAAACTCCTGTATGAGTGCAGGAGCAGATAATCACTGTTAAATGTTGCTTTATTTATCAGGAAGCACATATTTAACTCTTCTGAATTCCTCGTGTTCATTTCATTTAATATGCGTCTCTCACGCAGCTTGTCTTTAACAGCTACTTGCACTGTGTTCTTACAGAAATAAGCTGCGGTTTTATCCACAAATCATAAAAGCAGGAGTACTGGTTGATTCCTCCATTCCCTCGGCTCGCCCTCCGCACATCTGAAACTTATTTACAGATGATTGTGACTGGCTGTGGAGCATTGTTTGGGCTATTAGGCTTCCAGTAGGAAACACTGCAAGCAGTTCTTCTTTGCTGAGTCATGACGTTTTAAAGAATATTCTGGTTTGTGGAGGTTCGTGGTTAAATGTCACCATGCTGGCAGTTTGGAGCCAGTTGTCATTAACCGCCAACCTGCAAGTGAACAAAACATAATTCACAGTTTTTGTTTCTGCACTTTTCAACACTGACACATAGTTCTGTTTATTCTACTTTCTGGAGTCCACTAACGGTATGTGGATGTCCGCCCTCTGATGCGGACCCTGGTGCATTGGGGGACGAGGAAAATATAATTTTGGCTTCAGAGGGGAAGACATTTAAAAATTGACGAGACGAAGTTGGAGGTTTTGTCAGAGAGTCTAAACTCTCTGCCAAAGTGCCAAAACGTAAACTTAACAGTTTCTATGTGTATCTGAAAGGTTAACTCTCATTTCATTACAAAGTGGGCCTTATTTACGTTGGCCATCATCCATATCAGTGCTAATAACATTGTGCACAACATGTTAATTCAGATCTGGAAACGCAGTTAGACATTGCAACACAGCAGACGGGTCGTAAACAAAACCTCCGGTTACATAAACTTCTTCGGGAGCGAAAACAGAACAGTTGACAGACAGACTTTCTGTGTGCACAACATTTCCTGTGCAATGGAAGATTATTACCCGTGTGATTGCCTCAGGAACCTAACTTACGGCTACATGTGACATCTCGATGTAGCCATGTTTCCAAGACTTTGATGAGTACAGTAACTGATAATAAACAGCAAAGCTACGAGCCTAAATTTCTCTACTCTCTGCTCTTGTTTTCTGTCGTCAGGAGACGGAAGGAGCCGCAGACGACTCCGAGGTCACAGGTGAAACCGCCCCATTTGAGCAGACAGCTGTCGGTCAAACGGAGGCCACACCTCCCTCCACTCAGGAGGCAGATGATGAGGAAGGCAGCGCTGCAGAGGTGTAGTATTAGTTTATACTTACAGTATATATGTTAATATTTAGAGCGATGGTTCTCAAAGTGGGGTCTGGAGACTCTCAGAGGTCCTTGAAGGGGTCCTCAGCAAAAATTATAATTTATTTTAACTATAATTCCATCTATAAATAACACAATGACAGAATGTATGACTATTTTTGGTCATAGGTTTCATACACTTTCTGTAATAAAACATCTAAAAACAAAATACCTGTCAGATGGGGGACCCTGGGACAAAATCTTATGAGTTTGTGTCCATTTGTGGGTCCTTAAAGTGAAAAAGTTTGGGAATCACTGTATCCAAAATGTTCCTGTCACATGTTGGTCACATTTCTGGTTCTCACTTTCTAGTTAAAGTCCAAATCAGAATTGGAAAATCTGCCGCTCAGATTTTTCTGCTCTCACTGACTAGAAAGGATCTGATCTGGTTCATGCATGGAAAAAAAATAAATGAGAAGAAGCAACAACAAAAAAAAAATAAACAAAAAGAACAGAAGAAGAACTCTTGTGTTGGAGACTGTTGTTGACCTGTTGATCGCTCCTGCAGAAGCCCAGCCGGTCCGAGCCCACCACGTCAGACCCGACAGCTCAGGAGACCAATGACCAGCTGGCAGGGGCCGAAGCCCCACCCCCTACAGGTATGAACAACCAATAGGCGTCTTACAACCAGGTTGCTCTTTATGTGTCCCGTTTGGCATCTTTTCTGTCTCTTTCTCACTGCACTGACAAGAATCACAAGCTGTTGTGAGGCTCAGGAAGCCGCTGTCGGAGGCTTCGATGTGGCCGCTTTTCTTTTTATAGCCTCCGTAGCAGATTTCAAAGCTGCCGATGAAAGACTACATGATCGTTTTCTGTGATTTATTATGAAGCAGAATGCTTTTAAAGTTGTTTTTCCAGTTGCACTGATCTGAAAGTCCTTACAAAGTTGTGGATTTAAAAACAGAAAATAAGACATTGTATGTTTTGTGTGTCTTTAAGTAAACGTTTTAGTGTTACAACTAACAACTGTTTCCATTATCCGTTAATCTGCAGATTATTTTCTTGATTAAGCCCAAGGAGATGTCATTAAATTGCTTGTTTTTTTCCACCCAAACCTTAAGACGTTGTTGCCGTCTCATAAGACAAAGAAGAGCAGAAAAATCCTCCTAATTAAGAAGCTGGAACTTGGGAATGTTTGGCGGTTTTACTCAAACACTGACTTAAGTGATTAATTGTAAAAAAAAAAAAAGCAGCTGGGTTATTGTTTTGTTTATTAGATACAATATAATATATATGTTATCAGATGGACACTTCACATTCAGAGGTAAAAGATTTCTTTTTGAAATGAAGAAACGGGGGAAAAAAGCTGGGGCTTTGATTGATGACGTGTCGAACTGTAAAACAGGCAGATTATGAGTCCTGAGAATTTCCCTGGAGAAATCTTAAAAGTCTGTTCAGCAAAACCATAAAAAAAACACATTTTTTCCCGCACGTTTTGATATATATTTTTCTGAGATTTCAGCCTTCATCCTAATAAAATGGAGGTGTGTCAACGGCAACATATTTTTTAAAGAAACAGCATCCCAGTTACTCTGAATTAACTGTCATTAAACATTACATTATTATCAAACATACTGGAACCACTTTATACTGAAAAATGAAAATATTTTTATTTATTTATTTGTGATTTGGATGAACAGACCTTAAAAGTTCCAGAATTGAATCACAGATTATGTCGCTTCCTGCTCTGCACAGACTCACAGCTGCATTTCAATTTAGACCGGACATTTTTTTTTCCATTTTATTGAGCAGAAAAAGAAACATACTGTATTTCCTTTTATTGGCAGCACATTGTCTCTCGCTGTTTTAAATGCAGAACTTTTGGATCGTTTTATTTTATTTGAAGAAGAAGGGACATAAAGTTGAGGATTTTACTTGGAGGGACTTGGAGTTGTAAAGAGTTTGAAGGATTGCTGCCAAAGCCCAAAGAAACAGCTCTGGCTGTTCTGTTTTCCACAACGTCAGCTACCTGTTTCATTTCTCAAACTGGGAGTTTGTTAAGCTCGTCACAGGCAAACTGGAGGGTTAACAGTCTGAGAATTGCTGTTGTCTGGAACACGATCCCCTCACTTACGAAAGTGCTTGATATTTGGTGAAGAGACTGAAGTTGGACATTCTTCTCAGCAGACATTTTGACTCGTCAAACTCAGGCGCAACATTACTAATCTTTGCAGAACAGAGACATCATTCCATAGTCTTGTTTACAAGTCAAAATGTCTGCTGTGAAAAAGGTAAACGTGCACAATATGAAACCGAGAAGATGACCAATACTAGTTCATAACATGTAGTTTTTGAGGATAAAAAAAGTCTAAGACGTAGTGAGCACGTTAGCATGCTCACGTTAGCATTTAGCTCCACTGTGCCTAAATACAACCTCTAAGAGCTGCTAGCATGGCTGTGTCATTTTTATTTAAATAAAATCCTACGTTTTTTCCCACCAGTGCTGTTACTGTCCTGTAGTTGTTTGGATTAAGGATTAATAAAGGACAATCTTCAGTCGGCCCTTTGGTAAATTCTTCAGTAGATTTACACTCTTAACTGTGTTCATCTTTTTTTCAGACCCTGAATCTGAAAATCCAAAGGAGGAAGAGGAGGAGGAGGAGAAATCCAAGGTACCTTAAAACATTTTCTTGTTTTTTGTGTTGTTGTGGGATTAACCTAATAAAGGTTTACAGTGTTGTGAGGCCGAGAGCAGGAAGAGAATAAGAATCTATCATGAAAAAAACTAGGGACAGATCAATTATCTGATCTAATATTCATCATTTCTGTCTCCGCTCTGTGGTCTCAATATAAATGTAGTGGAGGAAAAAGTTCAATATTTGCTTCCAAAATGTAAGTGGAAGTAAAAAGTGGCAGAAAATGAAAATACTCAAGTGTCCCAAAATTGTACTGAAGTACAGTTGTTGAGTAAATTGTACTTAGTTACATTCCATCACTTTTTATTTTCAATTTTCCAGATTTTCATTTTTACTGCAAATGTGTATCAATTCCATTTATCTGTCATCGCTCTCCTTTATTACTAATAATCAAATCTGCCATGAAAAAACTTAATCGATCGATCCTTAATGAGAACTTAAAACGATTAGTAATTATAGTTGTAAATAGTTAGTGTGTGTGTGTGTGTGTGTGTGTGTTGAAGTTCCCGTCTGTGTGTTCACTCAGAGTACAGAGGGCAGCGACGTCACAGTCCCGCTGGATCCTGACGACCAAACAAAGATGTCACCAACCTCTGAGGACCTCGCCATCACTGACGGTGACGCAGTCCGAAATAAAAACAAGTCACGCAACTCTTCGTCTCATCATAATTCTTTAATCGGACCCAAAATATACAATATTATAACCAACTTTAACACAGTTTGACATCTTTTACATTTTCATCTCAATCGAATGGTTGTGTGAAACATCCAGATTGTGGCATTTGTGACTTTGTTTTTCCTGCATCCGATTTCTGAATTATTGCAACAGCAGCGAGAGCACGGGTAACATGTCCAAGTTTGTGGTTTAAAAAAAAAAAAATCTGAAATGTGTTATTTTGTCCTGTTGTAGAAAAGACGACGATGACGGCGGCAGAGGAGCGAGTCGACCCGGAGGTCTCCATCATCCTCAACATTGAAGTCGAAGACAGCGAAGCAGCCGAGCAAGAAACCAGCCAACCGCTTCCCGAGGAGGCTGCTGAAACTCCCAAGAAGAAGAAAAAGAAAAGCAAAAAGGATGTAGAGACGCCAGCTGCAGATACTCCGAGCACAGACACATCCGCCATAGACACATCCAGTGATACTCCTCTCTCCACCAAGACTGGCAAAAAGAAAAACAAAAAGAGACCGGAGGAGGTGGCAGAGGAAGAGGAGGAGGAGCAGCAGTGGGAGGAGGAGGACATTTCCCTGGTCGCTTCATCAGAGAAGAAGAAGAAGGCGGCAAAGAAAAGGAAAAGGGAGCGAGATGAAGTGGAGGAGAAAGATGAGGAAACTCCCGTCACTCCTTCGGAACATAAACTTAAAAAGAAAAAGATTAAAGTTCGAGATGCGGGAGAGGAGCAGAGCGAGGAGGTGGAGGAGGAGACGAAGGTGGAGAATCCTGTGAGTCCGGCAGAGACGACGGAGAAGAAAAAGAAGAAGAAGAAAAAGAGGAAGGAGAGCGGACAAGAGAAAGAGGAGGTGCAGTCTGATGTAAAACCAGCAGGGGGCGACAAAGACACAGAGACGAAGCAGGAGGCCACAGGTAGAAAATCCACTTCACTTCTCTCGTTTATCAATCTGAAAGTTCTCTTGAAGACATTGTGTCTCAAAAAATTGGCTTTGATCATCATTGATCATCAGTATTAGCTGATTGAAATGTTCACTGTTACCGTTTCTCTGTCTGTCATGGTGCTGCTGTCGATAAGTTCAGTGTTTTCTACGTTTTCCCAACTCCTTTTAGATGGAAACTCATCTCAGCTCTCTTTGGCCAAAAAGAAGAAGCGCTTCAGGAAGAAGCTCAGCGCGAGGAAGAGATTGAGGCTCCATCATAAAGAGGAGAGGAAGAGGAGCAGCATGACTTCAGGACAGACCGCAGCAGAAAGAACGACACTCAAAGGCAGAAAGAAGTCAGTACAGACATGTTTATGCTTTAAACTTTATGTAACCTGTTATCACTACTCTGTCATTCGTTATTACAATTTAATGACTGAAGATGAGGAATGTTTTAGGAATTTTAAATGTATTTCAGTACTTAAATAGATACTACAAACAAACAAAATCCAGTGAGGTCCAGTCAAAAGTCAGTAAACAATATAACATCTTTGCTGTTTTTGCTCATAAATTCAAAATATTTTAAATATGAATAGAAACAACATACTGTGTCTTTAGCTTTTCCTTTAGGGAAATACAAAGACATTTATACAGTAAAATGGATAGTGTGCATCTCACAAGGATAATGTCGAGAAAAGACTATAAATATGCAGAGTTACAAAAATGTTTTGTCAAAGGTAAAAATAAATATTTACCTTTTTCAGACAAAAACGGACCCAAGAGGCGGCAGCAGAGACGCCTCGACCAAAACCGGCCAAAAGACCTCGACCTGAACCTGCCCAGGACGACGACGCACCAAAGAAGAAGAAAAAGATCAACACGGAGCAAGAGAATCCCTCAAAGGAAAACCAGCCACCAAAGACGAAGAAAGGGAAGAAGAAAAAGAAAACGGCACCGGTGAACGAAGACGACAGCGGCGTGGTGAGCGAACAGAGCGCTGAGCTTCCGGAAGTTTACTCGACTCCGCTCTCAAAGGAAGGGAAGAAGAAGAAAAAGAACAGGATGAAGGCTGGAAAAGAAGAGGAGACGGCTCCCATCACTGTGAGCCCTGATGTACCTGCAAAGAAAAAGAGTGAGAGAGTCATTTTGAAAGAATTCTGTTTGTCAGTGTTACAGCTAACAATGATTTCTTCTTATCATCTCTGAAAAATAACCAAATATGCTTCAGGCTGTAGGTAGAACAAAACATAGAAACCCTGAGCTGCAACTCTTTAACGCTCTGCTGCTGATTTGTGATTTTGGATGTTTAAATTAAATTCAAACTCTCTTGTAGATTAAAGAGAATAACTTCACTTTTGTGCTGACTGATTTGCAGAGAAGAACAGATTAAAGGAGAAACTGGAGGAGACGGAAGCGGCTGCAGACAAACGCACTCCTCCAGCTACGTCTAAGGTAACAAACACGACACGAACAAGTCAACACATAGATCACACATTTCATTACAAGGGTTGCAAAACATTTATTGTGTCCTCACAATCATTTCCACAGTTGTTTTACAAAATGTTTTCCTTCTGATATTTCCAGAAGAAGAAATCCAAAAAGACGATCACCACTGATTAAATCTGGGTAAGTTGCTACTGAAGGTCTTCATCCCACTTTTACATGTTACCATATGAAAGATTTGGTGGTGAAATGTGTGTTTCTTTGCATTATTACGCTTTAGATCCATTAAAAATAATTGGCAGAAAAAAATAAAAAGTCAAAACTTCATATTTCAAATTCATGGGGCCTTGCAGAATCCTGTAGCTCCACTCCAAATACCTTTTGTGGTTTTGAATCTTTGAAGTTTGACCCTCGGAGCTAAATTTCATCATATTTGCGATTCTCTGTGTATTCTGAGCGTCAGCCATCGCTTATTTTTGATTGTATTGGGTTGCAATTTTTCACTGAACTCCCAAGAAACCTTACAACAATGTTTTACCGTAATCAGATCAATAAAAATACATATATTATTTGTATATATATGTAAATTAAATTCTCCATCAAATGCACCACATCACAGACTGTACAGGTCACGTCGCATTAAATCAAAGCACGCTTGAGATGATTGGCTGCAAAATAAAACCACAGTAAGAGTCTTCTTTGTGCAAAAAGAATTGAATGCAGGTGTCGTTTGACTGGAGAAGTTTTGATATTACTTAATACTGGGTCATTTCGGGCGATACCTTAAAGGTATTGAGTACCGATACTGAGCTGTAGTTGCATCATGTCTTGAAGTTATTTGGGGCCACAGATTTGAGCTGAAAATCCCTCTTTATGAAGATATTTTGAGAATAAGGAGGATTATTTTAATCTCCTTGAAACGTTTTTGTATGAGTTGATTTGTAAAAAATTTTAAAAAATGAACATAGTATTGCTCATCACACACTGTTTCCTCCTTATTTTAATTTAACTAAAGAGATCTGTTTTGCTTCATTGATGACTAATAGTAATTTTCTATTTTTCCCCCCATCCCAGTGTATTGATTAATCGGCCATCGTTGGACCTAAAAGCTCCACAACCAGAAGACAATCTGCGTCTCGTTTGTGCCTTCACTCCTGATTTTTCTCAGATGAAATGAGAACTTTTCTCAAAAACATATCAGTGTTTTCAGTCACGTTTTTGCTGTAAAACTGTGAAAAGAATTCCCACACACACACACACACACATCTACACAGTTTGTACCTGATTACAGCTAAAAGTCCTCATCAGATTGGAGTTTGTTTTTTTTTTTAAAGGCAGAGCAGCTCTGGAGGGAAAAAAAACCAGAATATGTTCATGAGAAATTATTTTAAGAAATTTGACCAAGATATGAACGAAGCAGGACAATTAGAAGTAAAAAAAGTTTTCTAATGTTTTCAGTGATAAAATGAGACAAGCAGCAGCTGGAATGAGAGACTGTTTGGAGGTTTTGCCTGATTAAATACTTAATTAGTTACTTATCAAAACTGATGGAAAGCAATTATTACTTCCAATTGATTAATCGTTTCAGTTCTCTAACGAATCCGAGCAGATGTTCGACATTTCGGTCTGTATTAATTAAGTATTTAGGGTCGATTTGCAGCGAAAATTATTACTTCTACTCTTAACTTCTGAGAAATATTTGTATTATCAAAGCTACAATCTGAAACTTATCAATAGTGATAGAAATTAGGAAGGGAAACTTTCACAATCAGACCCGTTTGTCAAACACTGAATGTCTTATTACAGTTAGGGGCGCCCTCTGTTGGTTTTCACAGGTAGGACAGGTGAGAAAACTTCAACTCCACACATTTAACTTCAGTTAAAAATGAACTTAAAGGGAACGAGCTGTGAAACATTTCAAAACAGGTCGTGTTAGAGCAATAAGTTGAGGTCTTTGAACAGTTTTCTGTCAGTCAAGTGTTATTATTTACTTTTTTCACTGTGTTAGAAAAGAAACTCAAGTTACTCAGTTTTGTTTTCTTTCAGTCAAAGCTGTGAAATTCTGTTTTTATTTGGAAACGGTTTTGTTTACATAGTTCTGTTGTTTACACTGTTTTTCTTTATGATCACATGAGATATTAACTATGCATCTGATCAAATCTTGTTGCTTCTGGAGGGAAAATATTAAAACGTTTCACTACTTGCATATATTTTTTTTTTTTTTGCTGTTCCTGAGAACCAAGAGAGAGAAAATAAAACTGTAACCGCTTTCATGTTGCAGTTGTGAAGTTTTTATTTCATCTTTAAACTAAAGTTGCTACAATACAAGAATCTTAAACTTTGATACGATTTTTAAAAAATACTTCAATAAAAAAAAGATGCTTGATACCTCTTTCAATACCACAACAAAAGGAAAAACAAAACAACACATTTGTGATAATATCTGTGCAGTCTTGGGTTGAAAATCTGATTGTAGATCTGTTTTTTATAGCTTCAGTACTTTTGATGTGTGGATATTGTATTGTTTTAAATACTCGTCTCGTATGCCACGCCATGTGGGAGTTATTAGTATAATTATAAGTTCCTGACTTGTAGATATTCTTCATATCAATACCAGAATTTCTGGTACGGCTTTCTTAGGACCTTCTGTAGGAAACGTGGGGAAGCAATAATTACTTCTGGTTCATGTAGAGTGACGGATATGATTTAGAAAAGTTAATAGTTCCGGTATTATAATATTATAAATAAAGGAAAGTACCTGCAGTTGGCTTCAGTTGACTGGACTTCCTCGTCCTGCTGGGTACACTGGTTCGGTTTCTCCTGGGAACAAAGAGACACAGTTCATCATGAGAGCACTTGCAGCACATTTTCAGAAAAGCATTATACGTTTTGCATTAAATTAAAATCTTCCAAGTATTTAAAAGCCCCACTGCGTAACTTTTGGTATTTTCGCCCCTGGGCACCCCCTACAGTTGCAGGGTGTAATTACACTGTCATAAAGACAAATTGCGCTTTGAGCTCCCCTCATAGACAGCG
>JBBPCS010004583.1:0-11194 GCA_037974645.1 Hollardia meadi | reverse complement strand
TGTAGTGTAAAGCGCTTTGAGTGGTCAAGCTGACTAGAAAGGCGCTATATAAATACAGGACATTTACCATTTACATAGTATCTCAAAATATTAACTTACTATTTCAAAATAATGGGAAACTTGATCAAAATACGGATATAGTATCTTAATATAATGACTTACTATCTCAAAATAATGACTTACTCAAATCAAAATAATGACATGGTTTCTCAAAATAATGAGAAACTTTCTCAGAGTAATGATAATTATTTTATTTTGAGCAACTACGTCATTATTTTAAGACAGTAACTCCTTACAGTATATTGAGATACTAAGTCATTATTTTGAGAAGGTTTCATATTATAATGACTTACAGGATGTTTTTTTTTTCATCACATTGCTGGAAATGGGCTTCCATACTTTTTCAATAATCTGATGGATTTACTTGTGATGTTCAAATCCAAGATGTTTTTATAGCTGCACTATTAAATGAAATATAAATATTTAACATGTCATATACAATCTATTGATGCACATTATCCCATAATTTACCCTGACAGATTTGGTATCTTTGGAAACATCTGTGCCATTGCTGGAATTCATATAAAGTTATGTGGGTTGGAACGGTGCTTCATATTGCAACATGCAATGTTATTGATGGAATGACTGGGAGGTTTTGCAGGGTGAAGAGCTTACGTCAAACTTTTTCTTTTTATGGCATATAACTCTTTGGTGCTTTTTTCAGCGTTGTTAGAGGACGGATGTCTGGCAAGTGCATGACAATGGAAAGAAGGCTACACATTATCTCTGTATAGCTCCATCTGCTGCTTTTCTATCTGACAAACCTACTTGTGTCACCACTGGCTGATGACAGTCTGTGTACTTTCACAGTTCAGCTGCTGTGATAACATTCGTTCAGCCCTCTCTGTTATGACCTGGGACAGACACTAAAAAATTCCTTTCATGGAATAGAGTTTCTGTATGACGCCAACAAAGTGTACATATGTGTGTGTTTGTGCTGGGGAGGCCAATTTGTCCCCTCCTGTAAATATGCTACATAAGCTACACAAGCATGTACACAGACTCCTGCACACAAGCCAACTTCCCTCAGTTATTGAGAGTTTGCCGCCTGCTGTCAGACTTACGTAACATGAAGACAACTGGGCATGACGGGACAGATAGGATTCAGGACAAATGGCAACCTTTGACCTTGTGGAATGACTGTCAATCCAACCGCCCAAAAACACACACACACACACACACACACACACACACACACACACACACACACACACACACACACACACACACACACAGTGTGGAGCTTAGTGGAGACTTCAAGCAGAGGATCTCATGACTCCCTCCGTCTCTCAGTGTAACAATGTCAGCACAAACTGGTGGTGTAAACTTGCAGTCTGATAAATGATTGTTACACTAACTTGGTAAATAGGACCAAACAATTCTTGATATGAAATATGAAATATCTTGATATTAACGTTACTTTAGTAATCTGGTGGTTAAAGACTGTCCTGTAGTTCAAGTACTGTCTTGTTTTCCTGCCCTGTTGCAGTGCTCTTGAGCAAGACACTAACTCAGACCTTTCAGCCTGAACTCCCTGAAGAAAGGGAAACAGAAATAAATGTTAGCAAAATAGCCTCTGACTGTCTGAGATCACCTTAATACGTTAGTAAGTAAATAATCTCTACGTTATGTGGAGTGCAATTGGTATTTCATACAAAAATGTTAACATGAATGTTTTCTATATAAAGGAGTTTATTATTACGTCCTATTTGTGATATGTCACATGGTTGCCATTTAATGTTTAAAATCTTCACACGAATGTGATATCAGATTACATTAATAAACAAATTCACATGAGGATATCCCTTACACATGGAAAACCAAATCCACCAAGACTAAAATCAAATAAATTAAAGAAACATGCTAACAGAAACGCTTGCATTGCCTACATGTTTTCACTTTATCTTAACTTTTCCTTAATGTAGTCTTGCTTCAGATTGATCTGACTGTTAAATAAAAGTGTGTAAAAATCAATAAAAAATAAGTTATTTAATAAAGTGATTCAATTGCTAAATTAAACATAAATACATTTTTACTTCTTCCTAAATGTACTGCCATAATTACTCATTAATGTGTTTCTGTAATCATTATTTACCTTCCTTTTCAGTTAATTTGTGCGTTTGTGTTGTACAGTATGTTATCATTTTGATGTTTGTTCATTTATTAAGCCTTTGAAGAAAATTTACATAGTTTATCAGTCAATATGTGCCACATCATAGCTGCATGATTGGCCTTTTGCAAAACTGTCGCCAATTATGTAAAGTGTATATAACTAGGAGTAAATTAGCTAAAATATCCATAGTGTAAGCTATGGTGTCGCAATTATAAGGAAGGTGCATTTCTGTCTTACTACCACTGGATGGCAGGAGAGGACCACAGATCCATGATGACTCTTCTAACCACAGGATCTCAACCAGCTGTTATCTGGTTGCCTTGAACCCCAACCTACTAAACCCCCCTACACACACGTATTCACACAAATCCAACTCGTCAATGCTTGCCATGCAAGATCTACTGTACATGGTGACAAATCCTGAACACGACCTGCAGTCAAATATCAATTTGACTGCCAGCAGTGACTACATGTTGACTTTAAGTTCAGTTTCATTCTGCTCTCCACGATATGGAATGTGCTTGATGAACACTGTCTGCTTGTATTTTTATTTTGGAGTGATGCCTCCCACACATATTCTTCTCAGTGCAACATACTGTATATCCAATGCATGTTTTGAAAAATTCCTGTCTGATTAAGCTGACTCTGCCCTCCCCACTGTACTGCGGCCATACTACAGTCTGAAGACATCCAGGTGAAACTGTGCTAATCTGAATGTTGGTGTTTAGATGTCTGGGCCTACTGCCTTTCCTTGAGATGTCTATGTGCTCTGTTTCTACCACCAGGACTTCCCAAGAGATTTGACTACTGATGAAGGCATAAGCCGAAATGCTTGTGCTGTGCTTGTTACTCTTCTGCATAAAAAAAGGTCATGCTGTGAACCAGTTTACCACACACTGAGTGCAACGTTGTGTTTCAACATCATTCAAATTAATACATAGAGGTTATATTTAAAAATGTTCTAGCTAAAATTATTTGAATGCTACTGCAAGAACCTTACCTCCAAGTTTAACTCTAACCAGATTTATTTAATTATCCTTCAACCTGCTAATTACCAAAACTATGTTAACTAGACTGCTAGTGCTGTCTGGGGTGCGGAAGTACATTTACACAAGTAATGTAGGCTACTAAGAACAATTTTGAGGTAATACTGAAGTATTTCTATAATCTGCAACTTAATGCTTCTCCTCAACAACTATTCAGAGGGAAATAATGAGCCTACTTTAAACTCCACAACATTTATGACAGCTTTAGTTACTCGTTACTTTTCAGATTTGGATTATTGATACAAAACATAATTGATGAATTAATAATGATGTAACGTTATTGTAGTTTAAGTCTTTAAAATAACAGTTAGCCAAGTTTAAGTTAGCCCCATCAAGTAATTATATCATACAGTGGGCTATATTATTCTGCATAATGATTACTTTAACTTATGGTAGCCTACTTTACCTTTTTAAATTTCATGCTAACACTTCTGTTAGCCTACGTTTAGCTTACCTAAAGTTTGGACCACCTCACCTCATATGGTTTGTTGAAGTGTTTTTGAATCTGGAAGCTGCTGCCTGGCTGCTGTTACTGCCGCTATCTTGCACTCTGGTCGGATGTTTGCGGGCTTTTTATTATCAGCCCTGGCCAGCTCTTCAGGACATAAGAGGTATTTTTGTTCACAGTATTTAGTAGCTAGACTGTTTGACTCTTCTTAAGAATTCATTCACCAGGGGAATACAGCTCCACTTCACCATGCTAAGTACTACTGCTAGTGCTGACAAGTTTATTTGACTGAGGGTCTTGTGTCAATTTGGTTTAATTTCTTGCTGCTTCACAAATTTCACTGATGCTGCTAAGCTAACCTAGCATATCGCTAGCTATCTGTCACATTTAATTTTTTTGGAGCGTTAGCAGTTTGACAACAGAAACAGCTTATAGTCCTAATTTGTTTTTGTTTTTTTGGTCATTGGTTTATTATTATTGTTATATACATTATGGTTTTACTGTTCAGATTGCCAGCCATATCATGGTGTCTGCCATCTAGCTAGTTTCCATAGTGAGTAAGGTTAGCGTTTTTAAAATTAAATTTTACTTTTCACTTAACTAAGGGATCCCTATTATGCCACTACTATGCTGTCACTGACTGTATATTGTTGCATTTAATTGTAATTGTCACATCTATCAAAAGCATCACATTGGGGTATTTCTGTTTAAAGGTAGTTATGCTGGGGAAATTAAATTTTTCAGTCCATTGTGAGAAATTTTTGAGAGAACTAAACAGTTCAATAGCAGCTATTGCACACTTAAATAAAATGCCTCATGCTTCTGACTTTTATCTGCCCTTAGCTAGGAGCTAAATTCTTATTTTCCCCTGATGCTGCTGTCGTTTTTGGATGTGTCTTATTTGCTCTCATAACCATGGTCTCTAGTAGAGAGATCCAACCATACTATAAAAAGTATTGGGTTTTTAATGAAACAGTAAATATAACCCAATAAGTAAAACATGTCAGTGTGCTACTGACAAGTCTTTGGATTGAGGGAAGACCTTCGAAGGCAGGTCAGCAGTCAGATCCATGACCACAAAATGATAAATCATTTCACTTGATGAGCTTTTGCAATGCACCACACAAAGTGAGACAGGGCAATGGCCAACAAGCACTAGTGTTAGTGTGTACTGAATGTGTGTGTGTGTGTGTGTATTAGACCCCATCACTATGTATCAGCTCTGTGCTGGTAACGAGTTATACAAACGGCTGAAAGTGGACACCAGCTGAGAGGCCCGATGAGTCCAGATGAAAACAGCACATTCCTCCAGAGTCCTCATACCACAGAGAAGCAGAGGAAGAAACAGAAAGCCAGCAGAGCCCGAGGATGAAAGGTCTAAGTGAAATGTAGGTTCCATTTCAAATACAGATCTATGTGTGTAACTGATTTATCTAAAAGACACTATGACTGTTGTGTGTTTTATGTCAAGTCAGAATTATTCATAGTATTCATAATATGCATTTTATGTATTTAGAGTAGAAAATGACAAAATGACTTGGCAACATTCAACAGTGTAAAAATATAGTGCATGTACAGTATTTGAAACAGAAATGGTAAAACTATAGGAAAAATGCCCCATACTTATAAGTAAGATGCGTCCATTAACTTTATACTTTATAATTATCAACACTGAATCCAGTAATGTTTCTTTAAAGCCCTGACATTAAAGTAAAGGCTTATCTTTCCCAATTTTAAACAAACGCTACTGTAAAAAATATGAAAGTATGTATATGAAAATATTAGTCTGAGAGTAAGAAAAGTTTGCTATTTGGAATAATTTTTGAAGATTGTTATGGTTTAATTGGGCAACACTGTACTGAGCAAAAAGCTCTGCTTTTTATGCACATCTTTATGTTTATGTAAAGCATCAGTAAAAGTCATTCTGTTTTTAATCACAAACTGGAATTTGGGATTCCTCCTTACTACCCTGTTTGCCCAAACATCCAGTTTCAGCAGAAAATACTTAGAGTTACGTATTCTAGATACCTCAATTTCAAAATGTGAGGTAGCTGTAAGCTGCTGGATCTATGTAATAAACAGTACACAAATACACACATTCCATCCTAAATGAGCTTCTTTATCTTTTCAAAGTCTTTAATCCATCACATGAAACTATCACTGGCTCTGTTCCTCCATCCCTCCTCTATTTGTTTGTGTGCTAATTTCGTCTGAGCTATTGGAGTGTGAGAATGTGAGGCAGGAGAAGCTCTTTGCACATTAGTCATGTTCACTCGCATTAGCGCAAGCTACAGTTTACTCTGTACAAGCCACATATGAACCATTTGTTTGTGTACTGTGTGTCCCTGGTCTAAGAAATGTATCAAACTGAACTTATTTGTTTAGTTTTAAGACAGAAAGTACATCAACACTTTACAATCCACACTTTAGAGTTAAACCTATATAAATGACACAAATACAGTACTGTGTTGTGAGCAAAAATGAAACATTTAAAAAACAACTTTCAACTGTTGGTCAGTAGCTTGCGTCTATAATTGACTATTTTCCACCTGGAAGAAAATAAAACAAACCATAGGTCTAACAGTTATTATATTTATGTTATGGCTGTGTGAAAATATGAAGGGTTCCTATGCAGTATGGAAAAGTTGATTTTAGTCATTTACAGGCCTGGAAAAGAAGAGAAAAGAGAGTATGGGCAAATATTTATGTTTCCAAACTATTTCCCCAGTACTGTTTTCTAAAATATGAAATTCACACTTTCTAAAAATTAATTGATCACATCAGCACAGTGTTTTTCATGGCATTTGGTGCAGGCAGTCAGCCTGCGTAGCCAAAATGTTTACCACTGTGTGAAAGAGAGCGGGCAAGAATGAGCTTGATGCCATCAACAGCATGGCAAGAAGTTTGGGAAGCAACTGAACGCACACTCCAATGCAGAGCTGCTTATACGTCTGTACGTCAGAGCTCGAAAAACTGTACCAAATCATTTTGAAAGAAAATGCAGCAATATCTTTGAATTGCACACAACAATAATTGAATTGTATGAGCTAAAGTTCCTACAGTAGTAGTAGTAATTCCTACAATCTTCTGGCAATTATTTGGCAACACTATAGCATATACATACAGAATGTCGAATAGGTTACATGTGAACAGTTGGATTTTACCATTTATATACATAATAAGCATCCAGCTATTTGTACTCAGATGTCAAATACCATCTGAAAAATCTACTGACAAGTCTGGAAATCTGACTTTGGAAAAGTATGGAATTTTGAATTGGGAAATGTGTAGGAACCCTGAATATAGATCAGTATGACGGTGATGCAGAACAGCTGGTAAATGCTGCACCATGTTCACAGTGGTAAATCTGTTTGATAATTTTTCTGATCATTGAATGAATCCTTATTTAAATTCAGGCCTTGTTACTTTGTTTTTCTTTTGACACAGATATATTATTTCCAGGTTGCTGCTTGCTGGCTTTTTGTGTAAACCTGATGTGTGAGAAGTAATTTCTGAACTGAAGAAGCTCCCACATTTTCAGGTGAGTGGACTGTGGCATAAATGAGACATGACTACAGAAATAAAGTTTAAAGTAAGTAATAATAAGTAATGTTAAAGAAGTTGGGTGAGGAGCTGGGTTGGTTCAGCACCTTGGGCAGATCCCACAGGATTAACCTGTTGTGCACCCACGTTACAAAATGCTTCAATTTAAAGTTCCAACTTAACTTTCAAATACTTCCGATCAATCTTGTCTATTATTTGTCACATTTTTATTTATTTTCAAACCAGTGCTGACAACATGTTGACACATTTGGCCTAAACTGTCCAAAGATGATACAAAAATGAAAAAGAGATGATAGAAATGATAAATAGAGTTATAAATATAGCAGTAATAAGCCCACCGTCAGTTAAGACAGGAAAACTGAGGCTAATAAAAAATATTGAGCTGACACTGACAGGTTTTAACTGCTCACAGCACTACAGCTCTCACACTTTATGAGGAGTCAATTACATTTGCTTCTCACTGGATTATGTTAACATAATAAACTGGTTTATACCGGACGCTGTCTGCGTAGCGCAGAGGGCACAGCCTGGATGGAGTAGCGGAGTTAAGTGCTGTTGGACAGAATTTAGTTGTCACTGCTGGTGACAAGTGTGTGACGCATATAAGATTACGTTATGTTTTCCACTGATTGTCCTGTGCTCACACACTGGCTACAGATGGATGAAATACAGCTTGAACCTGCCAAAGTTGTTGTTGCATTGATTTTTCAAAGCTACGTTTTAAGTACACTTCAGCAGAAATGTTAGATTCCAGTGATACCTCAGCTGATTAGTTTTACTGCCGGTAAGCTGCACTGTGTCCACACAGACCTGATTAATCAATAATACTTTATCCAGAGAAAGGGCAGTTCTGAAACTTCTGAACTGAAACACAACTCCTCTTCTCAAGGGGAAAGCAGACACTAGGCCACTAGCAGATAACAGCAGCATTACTGAGCTCAAATATTCCAGGCACTTCCTTCCAGAACTCAAAGATATGATAAACCACCTGCATGCAATAAATAACTCCAGCTACTGCTCTGCTCCAATATACCTTTGGATGCCTAAATGCAGCAAAAACAATATATTTTCACTGTTATGATTTACAAAGTTTTCAGATAAAGCATACAAATTCCACTGCTGCACAATCCTCTAAATATGTTTATTTATTTTTAACAGAAATGTTTTCAGTGTTTTTAATTCTGCCTTTTATCTCATTATAAGTTCAAACTCCTGCACAGTGTCTAACTTGCAAAATTACATTTATTTGCAACATTTAGGTGCTAGACCTTCATCTGAGAATCCAACTGTCCTTCTCCTTCACACCTGGCTCATGGAATAAACCTGCAAAGTATTCTTCTGCTCCAACTCAAAAGTTGCCAAAGCCTGAGCTGACAAAAACATGTTGACATATACACGCGTCTGGGGTGCTTACCATACAGAGACACAACGTAGTAGACAACCACCAGTTTTTTTGATTCAAGTAAGTGTAATATTTCATGAAAAAAGTGAAAATGTTTTAAAATGTTCATAGTTGCAATGTTAAAAAATCATTTAAATTCTCTCCAGTAAAACCAAAACACTTATTTCTTGGTCTATGGTCTAATTTTCTAACTAATTTCTTTCTAATCTGTTAAGATGTTTGTCAAATTTCCTGCTACCTAACAGACAAACAAACAGGAAAACATAACGTCCTTGACAAAAGCTACGAAGACTAATAGCAGTGACAAGAGAAGAAGAATTAAGAATCTAGATTGCATCACTTTGGCATTAAGACAGCATTAGTTCGGGTGATAATGAGATAACAGGCATTACTTCCGGTTCATGGAGGCCTGTGGCTTGTCTGCCTCTGCCATAACTCACAGCATGACAGCTGAGTACAATAAACAAAGATATTTACAGCCATTCTGCTTTTCATTCAGATTCAATGAACTTCTGGCATGTTCACCTGTTTGCATGTCGCACAGCTGCGGAGACCCAAACTTCTCCCTTGCTGTATTACCTGTTTGTCTGCAGACAATTTGGTCTTTCCTCTCTTCTTAATGGAGAATAATTTCCACCACTGTCGCCACAGAAAAGTGGCCACGAGACACACACTCCCCAATATCCAAATGTCTTTATCCCTTAGGAAGTTCTCCATGATGAAAATCTTCCTCTTCCTGTCCCTGTTGTCCGCCTGCACAGGCTGTGTTTCTTATTTCAGGCTCTCTGCCACCTGGGGTGAAGGAGTCTCAGATGGTGGGCAGCAAGTTGTTGACATGGGGCGAGACAGCAGGCATTGATTATGAAATTTTGGTAGTCGGGCTTCTGTAACTGTGCATTGAATGCTCAGTCTCTTGCTCTCTACAGACTACAGACGAGAACAGGGGTCTGTGCTGCCAAGTCACCTGCCCACCCAGCCAACCATTCACCCTCCACCCGGCTTCTTCCCTGCCTCCCACCCCAGGACCTAAAAGGAGAGGACATGCTGTCTGTGAGACAAGAAGGTGACAGGTGGTGTTGGGATCAGGGTGTCGTTGCTGTATGCAGAATCAGATGCCTGCTGCTGCTGGTATGTTAGTGAGGCCCCTGCAGTGTCCTTTAACTTTGGGCACAGCACTTCATGCATACATGTATTTCTGTCTGGCAGTCGCTTTGCCTCTCTGTATCTCACAAACTGACACAATCGTCTGCCTGCACCATTGCAGATGCATACAATGGCAAACATGTCGACAGTCATGTGCACCTGTAAGCAAACACCTGCAACTGTGTGGTGTTCAGTTTGTCCTTTCTGTAGTA
Organism: Hollardia meadi; assembly: GCA_037974645.1. Classification (NCBI taxonomy): domain Eukaryota; kingdom Metazoa; phylum Chordata; class Actinopteri; order Tetraodontiformes; family Triacanthodidae; genus Hollardia; species Hollardia meadi. Next base: position 1,206 of record JBBPCS010004583.1, on the reverse strand, counting down.
GTTTTGGTTTTGAGTGAACTTCGGTGATCGATTGATTATCTTCCTGGACGATTATCAGGTCCAATATTAAACATTTTTTAGATTAACGGTATCATTGTTTTTTTGTCTGATAATATAAATAAATTTAATAATGCACTTTGGCTCTGATGTAGCATCCTCAATCACTCAATATTCTGCCCACAACACTATCTCATTGGTCACACATCACAAGTAATAGCCTATAAACACTGAATTATCTGAACTGGTACAGTAACTAGTAACTATTACAATTAAATGTAGTGTAAAAAGTACAATACTAGCCTCAAATATGTAGTGGGAAATTGTCAAAAGCCCCTGGGTAAACAGCCCAGGGCCTTGAGAGGGAACCAGAGACCTTAGGCAAATGGCCTGGAGGCAGGGCAGAGTCAAAGCAGATGCCCTCAGGCGGACGGCCTGGGGTCAGAGGCGAAGCAGAGGCGGTGGTGAAGGCGGAACCCCTCCGAAGCCCGTGCAGCCCTTCGGGGGGCTGTGCAGGAGGTCGGCGGCGAAGGTGGAACCCCTCCAGGGCAGGAGGCCTTGGAGCCAGAGACTGCTGCAGCGAGGGCACTCGAGGGCGACTCAGGGAATGGAGCAGGTGGGAAGCTAGCAGGCCTGTGGCTAGCCGACTCGGGAGCAGGAGCTGGCAGGCCTGTGGCTAGCAGGCCTGTGGCTAGCCGGCCTGTGGCTAGCCGACTGGAAGGCAGGCTGGAGGATAGCAGGCCCGTGGCTAGCTGACTGGAAGGCAGGCTGGGGGCTAGCAGGCCCATGGCTAGCCGACTGGAAGGCAGGCTGGAGGCTAGCAGGCCCATGGCTAGCCGACTGGAAGGCAGGCTGGAGGCCCAAAAATCCCAGCCGAAGTGAGGCCGGTTGCCAGCATATTGGGGCTGAGGGTTGGAGGCTCGATGGCTAGCCGACTGAGTGGCAGACTGGAGGCTAGCTGACTGAGAATGTTGTAAGGCTAGCAGAGTCTTTCTAATATTCTCTGACTGGGCTATCAGCTTGTCCTGCATGTCAGAGTCACTAAACAACTCTGGCACAATTGTTCATGGCAGACCTCACCTTCTCCAAAGAAAAAAAAGAGTCCGCAGGGTCCATCTTTGGCCAGTTCCTTCTGTCACGACTGGTGCTGGAAACACCAGGGAACAGGGGTTTGGACCCAAATGCAGGAGACCATCGGCAAGGCAGGTT
>JBBPCS010004582.1:0-11196 GCA_037974645.1 Hollardia meadi | reverse complement strand
GGGCAAACATGCAAGTACGTCCCTCTTAGAAAGCAAATGTTCTAAACATATTCTCTGTATCTCTTTACATTCATTCAACGAAATAACCAAACATGCCTGCTTTATTGCACGATCAAAAACGTCCTCAAAAGTTGCCATTTTCAGCGTGTAGGTTGCTAGCTCGGATGTTGTTGTTGTTGTTTCAATGGGGACTTACGGTAACACGCAGATAGCCGAAAAGTCTTTTAAGACTTTATACCAGTAGCCTACATCCTGTGAGCCAGACTACTGTGACGTCAACACAACCCCCGACACACAGAGAGCAGGGGAGAGGAAAGAAGCAGCGGGACTAGCTAAAATTTTCATTCTCATGTAAACAAACATGCTAAAAATGATCGTGGTCATGTCCATATATCGTACGATAAGTCGATAACGTAATTATCGTGACAGGCCTACACACAATAACCTTAAATTTGTAAATTAGTTTTTTGTACATATTTTGCGGCCTTTTTGTCTACAAGCCTTATATGGATCCATTCAGAAAGGTAGATGGAGAAATCTTTTCATTTTCGGGTAATATGCTGGAAGTTTGGAATATCTCTCAGTTTTCTGAACTACAACAATTGTACGGTCAAACATTTACTTGCCTGTAACTCCAAAGGTGTTTCTCTGAGATGCTGTCGTGCAATACTGTTTTAAAACATATGCCAAAAAATTATAACCTAAAGATGGAGGCATTAAAAAATTCAGTGAAAGACATCCTCTGGTTCCTGTAAGGGCTCATTTATTCACCTCTTATGCTTACTAGAGTCCTTGCAGTCTTCTTGCCGTGTGAATTCTCATCTACATTCACATCTCTCCTCTGCATGTGGCTCTGCATCCAACCATCTTGGGGTTTGCTGTCTGCATTTCACTGCATCCCTCATTGATTTGGCCTCGTCTGTGAGCTGAGGAGACCTCCACCTAGGTCAGTCCAAACTGAATCCGTCTTTAAGCTGCAAGTCTCAAACAATTCTGTTGCCCCCTCTGATTATTCTCTGAGCCTGAGGAGATAAAACAGTGTGATAAAATAAAATTACTATTTTACTGTATGTGGAGAAACTGTCAATATCTTCCTCAGTGCACTTGGCCTTTTGGCAATACCTTTACAAGCTCAGCTGGATGTAAGATGGAAAAAAACGGCGATATCAAAGCCCTGAAGTCAAGTTACCAAAGTGGTGCTTTTAGTAAGGAGACAAACGATGATAAAAATAGAGCACATTGTTTATTTATATTGGACCAAGATTTAAAGATTGTTACTGACTGAAAAAGAGCTAAAAATAATCCATCCAACAATTTCAAGAGGCAGGAGGAAACCTAACAAACAAACAATGACACCATGGCCTCATACAGGTGGAGGATGCCCATGGGATCTGAGTCATCATCGCTGCATTCCTGCACGTCATGGCACTAGTCCTTTGATGGATGCGTTCTCCACCTCTCTATGTCTTTCAGTGTGATGGTGTGTGCTATGTGAGTAGAATACATTTTGCCCCTTAATTTTCACTGTATCTGTGAAAGCCTCTATATAAGCAGACCTTGGAGTCCTTGCTCCCCAAGGAGCATTGCTGCAGTGGGCAACTCCGACTGTGCTGCAGCTCCAGTGGAGATAATCTCCCTGTCAGCAGCCTGTCTCTTTCCCAGATGTCAACTGATGCCAACTATTGTGTACCTTCAGTTTGCACTCCGACAGTGCTGTTAGCAAATGCTCATCTCCCTATTTTTTGTGGTACTGATTTTCGCATACCATCGCATGCCAAACTCACTGCATACATTTTTGGCCATGAATACAGGAAGGTGTGAATGTGTTTAATGACTTCTTGATGTAGGTGCGGTGTGCTGCAATTATAATATGAATAACATGAACAAATTAGCATTTTCCTAAAAAAATTGTATAATTTAGAGAACAGTCAATAGATAAGAAGATGGCAGCATCCAAACTTAAACAAGAGTCTACAGCAGAATGTTAACATACTCACAGTGACAATGCTAACTTGCTGATGCTAACAAGCTAAGAGGTAACCATGTTCACCATCTTACACTTAGGGCTGTGCTATATGACCAAAATCTCATATCCCGATACAGGTATCACAATATAGCACATTTTCTGTTAATTCAATAAATAAACAAGAAATATAAAATGACAACATGAAAAGGCCTATTTCATATTACATTTTGAATTATACATGCAACAAATAAAAGTTTCTCTTTTTATTTAGATGCAATTTTTTTAATTAAGCATGAAATGAAATATTAATGTATAAAAAATATTAAAGGGTAAACAGGTACTCATTCGTAGACTCTCTCCATAAAGGGCTGATTTGCAGCAGAATGAAAAAAACAATAGAGCATGATATGAAATCATAGATGTTTTTTCTGTTGATATCATCATATCGCGTAGCCCTACTGACATAAAGTGCAGCTGATGCTAAATGCTAAATGTCATGGCATTGCATTTAAGAATTGCTTAGATATTTCTTTTTGGACAAAAGTGACTGACAAACTGAGTTTGCTCTCTCTTAAGCCATAATCCGAGCATGGCTAAAAATGGGTACAAAGTTTGACGTTGTGCATGTAATGCCCTTGAATGTTACTTCCCGATAGCTCCAATCATTTCTATTTTTCATGCATGGTCTGTGTGATGTTCTGTTCTTATGATTAATGTCTTTGATGGAGATGGCCATACCTTAAACGTCATACTGTAAAGTTTTTAAGTTCTCTACACTGCGCTCTTCCTGTTGTTTTCTTTGAAAGCAGAATCTTTGTTGACAGATGCCAGCAGCAGCTGACTTGCATCATGGCACTGAACACACGCACTACAGAGAGGAAACTAATTGGATTCACAAATCGGACAGCTCCGGGTATTTCAATCAGGAGAGACAAGAGAATGAAGTAAAGGTAATGTTACAGCAGATGGTATGTGAAAATTAAATCTTGACAAAAGTATTTGGCGCTTAGACTCTACAGGGATATTTTGTAATCGAGGGGCGTCTGCCCTGAGCGGCAGCAGCAGCAGCAGCAAGGTAAATCCCCCCATGGAGTCCAGACACGGGTGGTGGTGACGGCTGGTGACTCTGAGACCGAATGGTTGCTGAGGATGATGAATCTGTGAAGACTGGTCGGTGATGGGGAGATGGAGAGGCACGTATAACAACAGCATGAACAAACTAAAGGCAGACACAGAGAGACATATTTAAAAAAGGGCAGCAACAAGATGATAGGCTAACAATGAAAGTGTGTTGCTTTGCAATTGGATAGATGAGCAGCTGATATCTCAATTGAAGGTCCCAGACAATGGCAGCACGAAATTATGAGTGAGCATGTGTGACGAGTGAATGACAGGATGGTATGAAAAATAAACTTCAGGTCTAAGCATGACTGAACTTTCACTAGAGCTTCATATGACGGCATTGTGTTTTATGGGTAATATTTTAGGGACATAGAGCAGTTTGTCAGAGGTAGTTTGCACCCGGGAAGTGTCGGCATTCATTTCATTTAATTTTTTTGTAGAGCCTTTACTGAGCAAAAACCACCGGTGAGTAATGACTCACTGATACCACTCAGCCCCAAAGAACTAAGCCCTGCATCATTGACTGCAATGATCCACGCTTTTGAAGGTAATTAAACCTTTGACTTATTGTCTAAAATGAAGACCAGGTTAAGTAATTTCTGATTGCTCTTACAAAATCCTTTTAAATCGAAGTACATTTAAATTGCATTCATTGACTTATTTGTTGGGATCCAATAACACATGTGCCACAGGATCTCTGATGCCATTTGCTCCTCTTCTCATTATACTGCAACAAGCTCTGGTCACTGACAAGGACTGAGCTGGATATAAGATAGATATCAAAAGAGATCTTGTCCACAGAGTTTTTGTACTTCATAAAAACTGAGCCCATTTGAACTGAATGTTGAGGTCACAGCATATAGCCCGGCGTAGAATGAGAGTGACCCCCTACTCACTCATTCTCGGTCTTGTGCTCTTTATTATGGCAGATTGAGCAGGCTTTTCTTGTTCCCAGAGAAATGGTGGTACTAGAAGTAGCAAAAGAGTCCAGCTGCATCTTGTTAGGCTTCCTCTCTTATCCTTCTTCTCTCTCTGTGCTGCTGACACTGGTCCAAACAAGGATCCACCAAGGCGGGAGGGAATGAGGATTAATTGTTTTCTGCAGGTACAGAGGGCAATACCAGCAGCCTGCTTTATGGAGTCCCCATCGAGATTCCATATGCTGGGTGAAATCTGTTCGTTTTCTCCCGACAAGTTGGCTTGAGGATGTTGGTCTGCACTGTGGACTGAAAAAGAGCTCCAGAGCAGCACACTGTGCCTCGCCTCCCAGCAGAACAAGCATCCAAACCCAGAAATCATACTATCCACTTGGCCTAATGAAGCTTTAAACTCCAACACAAAGTGTTGTATTGTTGTTGTTTTGGACATCTGGCCTTTGGTGTCTCAGTCTGACCTTTGCTTCAAAAACATCTTATGCTATCAAGCGACTTGGGATTGAAGCTAGATTCACTGGAAAGGTAGAATTTTAGTATTTTCAGTTCAAGTATCTGGATTGAATGCAGCAAGATGTTGAGGGGCCCTGCTTTGCTTACATGGTCAACTTGCTACTGTGTTTCCCCTTTTTCAATTTCTGCTTGTCCTTGTAGTGAAGATTAGTTTGTGACAGTTCCAAGATAAATAGCTTATGTCCCATGGAACATATTTTATTTTACTTTGTCCAGTATATCATGCCAATAAATCAACAGTGTGTGCGTAACCTCCCCAGCTGTTGCCAGCACAGCTTGGGTTGTGCCTGATTTGGTCAACAGCTGAATGACAAATTCCCTTTCTGAGGGCCACAGGAATATGTGGGTGTTGCCGGGCTGATTTATTAAAGACAAAACAGAATGTGAGTGGAGGAGTTTCGTTACTGATGGGGTCGAGAATAATATCTGCTGTTGCTGCTGGCAGATATGGAGGGGCGGATGTCACTGTAGGTGCGCACGGGATCGTCTGATTGAATGGACTTTTCGAAGCCGATGCAAATGCAGCAGGCAACGGCAAGCAAATCGATGCCTCCAGAGGGATTTGTACTCCAGGCAAAAGCATTTTGCCTCAATAAACAGTGAAACAATCTTCTCGCTGATTCTGCATACTTGTTTGTCTTGAACAGTTTTAAATATCATTGAGTTCAGACTTCCTGTATATCCCATTTCAAAGTGCTGACTATTTATGTATCCTTGCCAACAGTAATTTATATTTAGTTAAAACCCGATAATTCATATACGTAATTGGATATAAATTTAATATAAAGTACAAATATAATTGGCTGAGTTGGAATCTCACCCATAGATTGTTTCAATTCAGCTTGACTCTGTAACACTGTCCCTTGCATTTACATCAAAGGGCTCATTAGTGAAACTCTTATCTCTGCACGACATCTGCTACAAAGGAATATCTTTAGGGCTCGCACATATATAAGGTACAGGAACGATTACCATCTGTACTCATAGTCCTCTAGTATGACCACAGATGGTTATGAATACAGTCGGCCTCCCCAAAATGAAGCTTACACTAGACTCCTCCAATGCTGGGCGGCATCTATGAGTGAATGTTTATGGTTGTACTGTATTTATATGTGAAAACAATTGTGCACATTTCTGAGATAAATATACCAAAATATTTTTTATTTTTCACAAAGTGGTGAATGTATAATAAGGAAACAGTCTACTGTTCTGTGTGTGTGTGTGTGTGTGTGTGTGTGTTAGAAAGAGGGAGAACATGAATGATCAAGCCTAATTGTCAGGGGGACAAGATGATTCTTGGCCCTCCCAATTAATATAATGGCTTTGGACTGAAACCTCACATGTGTTTTCCTATCATATATCAAACAGCTCCTTACATTCAAATAACTTAGTGTTCACCACATACACCAACCCGTTCTCATCCCAGCTTGTCATACAGATGTTTTGTCATGTGTGTATACTGTAATTGCTATATTCGAAAGCATACTCCTGAGGTTGTGACAACATCACACAAGTCACCTGCAGATTAACAGTAGAAGTTTCTTAGGTCAGTGTGGACACCTGAACAGCTGTCTATGTTTTAGCCTTTACTTTTAAATCCTGTAAGAAAAAAGAGGAAGGACAGAGGTGGTGGGTGAGTAAAGGATGCAGCATACTGCAGTGGTGTACTCCATGCTGCATGCTTACCACTGACTCTATACTGTCACATAGCAATGTGGGAAGTAGCTGGTAGTGTTGGTAGTGTGAGACTTTCTAGTTTATGTGCTGAATTAAGCTCCTGGTTGTAGCAGTCAGCTTAGCACAGACATAAGATTGATATCAATTAGGTTAGTCACGATATCAGATTTCAGATATCACTACATGATTATTATGGCCAAAAGAATTCACGATAGCGATATTATCGCAATATATACAGCAAATTTGTTGATTGGCATTTCCTGTCGACTGAGGTGTCTACCAACACAGGTGTCTTTTTTACGGAATTCAAAGAACTACATGGGGATACTAATATTTTTCAGGTTCAGGCAGAGTATCTCACGCTCGTCTGTCTTTTGCTTTGACGTGATTTGTCGCCATAGCCACACACTCTGGTAGTAGCTAGCTAGTTGGCAACCAGTCTAAATGTGCATGCCCGTCACCTGCTGTAACAAAGCGAGAACAGAAAAAACATAAACAGATTTTCATTATTATTATTAACATGAATCAATATTTCTTTTTTTAAATATCATGGTTTTTATCAATACTGGTATATCACGATACCCCTAGTATCAATATTTTCATCTAAATCTCTGCAAGAAAATCAAATATTTTCAAAAGGTTGAACTTTCATATGGCTGTAGCAGCAGATTGTAGAATAATATACTCACAATATTTACAGTATAAACCTGATCTGTATGTAAACTTGTACCTGTACATAATAATGAGGACTGCCTCAAGAGCAGTGGTGTTTACAGACCAGCAGAACCACCATGATTTATAACATCACTGATATAATAAACTGTTTGCTTTGTTTCCAGGTCATTTGCCCACTTTGGCTGTAATAGAGAGCTTTTAACAAATAGCATGCAGCTTACATTGATAGGAGGTATCAATGATGAAGGATATTTACTGTTTCTAAGTAAATGTGCTGAACTTATTTCATAGAATTTCTGACAGTGATTGATGCAACACAATGTGTTGCACCACTATTGCTTTCTTTGCTGCCCTGAGGAGAGATGAAATGACTTTGAGGGTCTTTTCACAGCTCAATGACACACTCTCATATCAATAGTTAGTGCCTGCGGTAACGTAATGCTGTTGCAATGGGCTTTAAAGGCAGTGATAACCTTTTCCATTTACACTTGTGTACACCATAGAGATTTATTTCTGCAGTTCTTTTTAGGGTGGCTGAAGACTTATTTTTCACTCTTGCAGTGTTTTGTGATGCCCATGTGTGCATTAATCATTGACAGAGGAACGTGAATGTGAGTTATTTAGGCCACATAGTTTTAGAAATGGTTGCCAAATTGGAGACTGGCCATCATCTTTCAGATGCCAGAATAGGCAGAATTAATACAGTCATCATTTATAAATATTTGGATTGGTGGTAATAATGATTTGGTGTAATTAAAACAATATTTCAGTAATTAAAGTGAGAATCGTTAAACATTTTACGCAGGCGTAACACAAAATTGAAAAACGCGTTTCCTATTTAAACCTGCGGTGCCGACCTGCTGATTCCAAATTCCAAATTGTCAACATGCTTATGACATCATAGTTTTCCGACATACTTCCTGTTGCTGTAGTCTGTAACTCATAGCTGTAGCCTACTCTGTCACTACAGTTGCTCTCCCCTTCTGGAAAACCAATCTTTGTTAAAATGCATAGCTACCGATGAGCCAGCGCAGAAAAGTCGCCACAGACACCAGTTTAAAAACTCTGAAATTCAGAGATTTATCTGGCCGTAACCAGCCTGATCAGCAATGTGTGAACTTCTTTTGGGCTTAAAGGTAACGGACGTCCGATTATATGAAAAAAGTAATGCACGCACTCCATGTTTAAAAACTACAACATAGCAAGACAGTAAGTACTCACCCTTCCTTTGCTTGAAGGTTGCATCTCCAGTCTGATCTTGAGTACACAACTGATAGCAGATCCTTGCTTGCTGTTGGGACACAGTGTAACTACAGTCTCAGAGTAGATTGTAGACTTTAAGTCTTCTTCCTTCTTTGGTTTGGTCGACCAATTGTTTTGTGCTGGGAAGTTGGGTAATAATGGTCACCAGCAGCAAGTTTGCTAATTTTCAAGACTACACATGTGCCTTTGGAGTAAATGTAAAGCTATCACTGATATTAAACTGTCTTTATCAATATTTAATTGGCTCTGGGTGATCTAAAAATTGTTTTCTTTTTGTGTCTTTTTTTTTTGCAACTGTCTGCAGAGAATCCGTGTCTTGTTTAAGGTGCTGACTTAACTTCTTTCAAAACAATGTTTTTAAAACCTAAAATTAACGTGGAGCTTAGTTGGATTACATGCTGTTATTTCTTTTAAATTGGTAGATCTCGGACATGTTTTGGGAACATAATAGTAACTTAAATGACTGAAGAAGTCTGGTCCGTTGTAGCTTCATGAGGAATGTCTAATTAAAAAGTTAGTCAGCAGACCTTCCGGCAGTAGATTCTGGCACATTGCTTGTTGTTTTCTCTCATCTAATCTCTCTGTAAAACCAGATAATTAATGGCAGTGTGGCAGGGGAGCCCACATCCATTAATGGCATGGATTCAGCTTGTTTACCAAACTTTCTCCCTGTCCTGTACTTTCTTAATGAGGATGTGGGCAAGGGTGAGCTATCACCATCAGACATTTGAGTCTGTGGCATCAGTCAGGAGCTCCTTGGAGACAATCACAAGGACCTAGAGAGGAATAATGATCCTGAAATATATATGATGAGGCAGGCAGGAAATATCGCTGTGGGTCAGAAGTGTTCTCCATTTGGATTAGCTTTGATATAGTAATACATTATATTATTGTTTTGTTCAAGCCAGAATTTCCGTGCCAGTCCATGTGTCCTCGAAGATTTTAAATGTCCCGCACAAATGGGTAAAATTTGGGTCAAATATTATTTGTGTTTAAAAACAATTCACTGAGACCGGTGATGCCGTGCCTCACCAACCCAAAGCATTGGTATTTGACGACCTGGGGATTAAACTCAACAATCAACTATATAGTTCTCCAGAGTTGCTCCACCTTTTCTAGAATTCAAATTGTGCTTGTGTTCACGCAGAAAGCAAAGCACATTTTTGCCTTGCATTACTTGCGTAAGTTTGATTGCGGGATAATTTTTGTTTATTCGCCCCAAACAGCCAGACTACATTATATAACATTACTTTACATTACATTAGTCGTAAGCTAGTAAATACATTTCTGAATACATTTTGTATTGACTCTGTATATAATTGCTGCAGTGCGAAAAAAAATTCACGTCTTGTTTGGTCTGAAATTATTTTTAATGCACATTATGACTGCAGAAATTTAAATATTTCGTATTTCAACAGATTTTTTGGTAAAAAAAACAAAAAATCAGTAATTACCAAATTACCGAAATTCTGGTTTCAGACTAAACAAAAATACTTAAAACACATCACAGAATGATGTAAGTTCAGATTGAACGATATGCAAACAAAATCATATTGGGATTATTTTGATATTGTGATTGTGATATTAGTTACAGTTTTAGTGGGAATTGTAATTTTTTAAGTTTTAATATGTCTGAAAACATAAAATGAGGGTCTGTACTAAACTAGCACATTCCTTTGATCTTGAGAAGATGATTTATAGGCTGGGGTGTCACAGCAATGTTTCATTTGTAATAGTATATTTAAGGGCTGGCCGATTAATCAAATTTTACTTTTAATCCAAAAATTATGGAAACAAAATAATCGAGATAAAACAGTTATTGTGCCACAATCTCTTTACCAAAGATACTGTCTTTTTTTGTCTTGTGTTATAAATTGAGGATACCCTTTTTCTTTACACATGCGCTTTTGCTCCTCCCTAAAAGCCCAAACATGCCGTGGCATGTTCACTGTAGTTCAGCTTGAGCCAAGAATATGACAAAAGAAGATACTATAGTCAGCAAGAAAGGTAAATCAACAGGTTTGGAAACATGTTTTTAGGATTCTGACAACAACATGCTCTTTACAATGCAACCACCTGCCCCTTCAGCTCTCAAATTCATGAAGAAATAAAAGATGCCTTCAAATTTTTTTTGCAAAATATCCATGCCCAAGGAGCACTGTTAGCAAGATTCAATAAACTGTTTCGACGTGGTTATGCGTTGCCATTGCATCACCATTTCACCAGAGTCACACTGCTTGCCCTGTATAATAAATGCCATGAGGAAGTTTCTACAGCTGAAAGCTTATGGCCATAAGTCAGGCTCTAGCTCTACTAACTGGAATGGGGACAGAATGTTTTAGTCATGCAGCTCTTCTAGCATTTTCAAATAGTATTGTACCGAATGGATCAAATTCTGATCAAAACAAGTCATTTCGACGGGGTTGTGACATTAAAAACATTCATCGTTATACAACCGCTTCTTTCACAATGTAAGCTTATGGGAATGTGTGCGTGATTTTGAATGTAAGGTTTTTGCCACTATGTCAAATTGGCTTCCACCAACCTTGGTGCACTTCCTGGGGACTTTCTCCAGACAAACTTTATTTTTTTCTTTCCTTTTTAAAATTTTTTATTTAGTCAAATTAATCTAGCAATACGTTCAGTGAATGTTTGTTAACAAGTGACCAGTTTATTTGCAGAAGGCCAAGGCCGGTCAGACACGTAGCCTGCAGATTATAAGACCAGTGTGGAGATGAGAGATGAGCCCAGGGCAGACTTGCTCCTGTCGGGACCTTGCTATTCAAACCCCCCTGCAGAGCAACAAGCTGACAAAAGCCTTTGAAGAGATGAGCTCTCAGATGCTTAGACAGTCTCACATTAGTCCTTTACACATCTGAAAGGCAGGATAATGCACAGACCTTTTGAAATCAAGCAATACAAGGATGAGAAAAGGCAATTTCTTACTCTACATGACCCAAGATTTCTATTTAAAACTGTTAATCAGCTGGTGAATCCAGCCACTCCTTGTGCTCCAGCTGAAAGTGATGCAGACTGTGAATTGTTTTT
>JBBPCS010004581.1:0-11198 GCA_037974645.1 Hollardia meadi | reverse complement strand
CACACACACACACACACACACACACACACACACACACACACACACACACACACACACACACACACACACACATGTTCAACCCAGCAGCACAGAAGATCGATACAATCAGCACAGTTTGAGTAAAATTTTGTCATAATTGGCATGCGAATTCTTGATTTATGACAAAAATTGGTTTAACAGGTTACAGTGACCTTGACTTTTGACCTCTAACCACCAAAATATAATTCATCCTTGAGTCCAAGTGAATGTTTGTGCTAAATTTGAAGAATTTCCGTCAAGGTGTTCATGAGATATAGCATTCACAAGAATGGGACGGACGGACAAACAGACGGACGACCTGAAAACATGGTGACATAAAAAATAACTAAATCTACAAGAAACTGCTCACAACAAGGTCTGTGGATTCGCTTGAGTAACTTTGAGGGACCTTTAAATAATCAAATTACTAAGTTTGCATCAATTATGTTGCTTGTTTCAGTTTTAAGCAATGATTCATAACATTGCATTTTTAATGTCAAACTAAAAGATGGGAGCTGGGATCTTAAATGAGTATTGGGCCCTGAAAATAGTCCCTCATGAAATACGAAGGATGTGATAAGATCTTACATCTAACAGTCTAACTACAAAACAATGGCCAACTGCTTGTGGTACAAGATCACTGTCAAGTGTTGTAGCCTTCCTAAAGTCACATTTTTCTTACCATTTCACAGAGACAACTCTAGAATCATACGGTATAATAAAGGCATAATTGGAGCAAAGAAAAGTGACTAAGGTGGGCTTTTGCACTGAGGCATCTGACAAGTCAATACTTGGTGAGGTTGCATTGTTGTCTTCATTACTGTGTCAAGAAGACCCATAAAGAAACCACAGAATGCTGCACAGTGTCAATCTCTTGTCCTTACTGGACCTTATTACGTTATTAACAACAGCAACAGCAGTGATGAGCTCTGTATAGGATCCTTTGGTTTCTTCACAGTCAAGACTTTTTGATCCTGCACATTGACATAAATAAAGATGGACGATGTATCTCCACTTCCTCCCACTGGACAAAAATGAAGCCAAAATATCCCGGATACGAGCGCTGCCATCTTTTGCTGGAGACTTCTTTTGGAGATCACGAGAGCGGCTCACCTGTCAATCATGACGTTTAACCCCCTTTTTATAGCATCAAATGACTAATTAAAACCAAACTGATCAGAAAAATGAACACTTGAACATACATCAGTGTGATAAGAACTACCTAAAATGGCAGAAACCATCAGGGAAAAATTTACTTGCAGCTACTTTGAGGTCTTAGATTGGACCAAGTCGCATCTGCTAACAGAAGGGGGAGGGGTTTATGAACTATACTGCAGCCAGCCACCAGGGGACAATCAAGATGGTTTGGCATCACTTTTGGGGAGCGCTCATGTTGTCCATCTTTATATACATTCAATGTTCCTACGCACCTGTCAATAAGACCTTTTGGCCTTTGAGAACTTCAATGTTATCGGCCATTAAGGGCCTCCACTGACACTCACAATAATGAAATTCTGTCTCTGGGACAAAGCGCTTCTAACGTTCTCACTCCCAAGCCGTCAATACAGCAGCTTAGTCAGTGGCCCGACTCAGCCTTTTCTCACTCTTTATACTCCTACACTTGAGGGGTGCCTCCACAAGTGTGCTACAGGGGAAACTACTGCATCATACTTAGACAGCCAATAAAGATCTTGGTTTTGCTAAACAGCAGCTTCTGAGACCACCATGCAAACAGTTTCTACAGTAAATTCAAGATATTAGAGTTTCAGGACAGGGGACTGACCTCGGCAGATGAGTCCGTCTTGGATGATGATCTGTTTACAAACGCTGCAGTGCTTGGCCTTCTTGAAAGTCTTCACTCGGAAAGTATGGGAATGAACAGCCTCCAACTCTTCTGGCTGCAGTTCAGAAAACGACAAAAGACAAGAGAGGTGAAATGTTAGTGTTAAAACGTTGTGACCTGATGGGATTTCAATGAGTCCAGGTGGTGTGAGTCATCACACACAAATTAAATGCTCACATTCATCTCAGAAGTTAACCCTTGTCCGGGACATTGAAGGCGTGTCATTTCTACTTTCTTTGGTCACCACATAAATTGACACATGTAGGGGCTTTGGTTGGCAGAACAAAACCTTGAAAAAGGAGAACACAGACTAACCTCTGTTGTTTTCCTTCTTTCTGTCACCCTACTGCTCCCTTCCAACTTTTTTCCTGTCATCTAATTTCGCTCCTTGCAGGCGTTTTATGCAACTCTCTGACAGTGCCTCACCACATCCGTCTGCAGCCTGCTGTTTTATCTCCACTGCATACCATCTTAGCTCCCCACACCCTTTCCTGTTGGCTTTGAAAACTTCGGCAGTGCTGGAGAACAAACAGAAAAGTCAAGTTTTGGAAGTTTGATTGATTCCTGCAGTTTTCTTTCTGAGAAACCTGCATTGTGTTTCCATTTGCCCCCTAATGACCGGCTGTGAGGAAATGTGACATCATTTCTGTGGTATATTTACTCAGCTGGTACCCATCTTTGGATGGACCGCAGCCAGCCCAACAAAACCGTTTGTCCGTGATAGAGATTATAATTATTAGGGGTGAGGAATCCATTCACTTAATGAATTTTAATTAATTCTTTTATTATGATTCTTGATTTGATTTTTTGATTTCTGAATCAATTTTATATGTACTGTATGTATATCTAGCGCTTAGTCTGTTGGCTCGATGCTAACATAATGAGAATTACCATTAATAATGGAATGAGCATCATTTTTTTGAACAACTTATTTTACATGCTTGACAAAAAATGACGTTTGCTCATACTTGCACCATATATTTTCTGTGCTCTGTGGACATGAACTAATAACTGCTGACTCAATCAGCTCGTCTGCTACTACACTGACCAGCTACAACAACCTCAAAGGGTCAAAACACTCAAGTCCCCAATGGGTTTAAAAATAGTCACCACTAAGTGGAGACATTGCTTGCCAGGAGAGGGCAGCACATATACAGTATACATTATATTTTATATTTTCTTTATTACTTTTATAACACTATATTCCAATGAGCAGCAACAGCAAAATGTAGCAATTTACTTCAAAATGTATAGATATCTTTTCATTCTAATGTATATTTTATTTTACACTTTTTTACACAGTCAAGTCCAATTGAATTACATTCTTTTTCAAATCAAACATCTCGAAATATGAGTGGAAAGTAGTTTTGCGACTGCATATATGTATTTTTTGTTTTACTCAGACATAGCATACCAACCATATCATGCGAACTGCTACTTCAGTACACTTTAAAAACAAATATTACTGGGACCACTACAGAAAATTGCAGATGACCATTAAATATCCAGGAATTTATAATATACACTACCACTGACCCCTTTAACAAATTGGCCCATTTTCACACATTGACCATGCAGCCATATAGACCAAGCCTCAGAATAGAATTAAACTATTAACTGAGATAGTATTGGTGGAAAGAACAGAGTCAACATTTTACTGGCCGTTAAGAATATTTGCTTTTGGTTTGACTGACAATTGTAGAATATGAAGTACAATCCATAATCAAACACCAGAAGAAACAGGGGGAACATAACAGAGCCTTCCACTACATAAACATTTCTAAAAAATTCTGTCTTTAATGTACCTAAAGGTTGTTTATGTACATGTGTTCTATCCAGGGATTAGAGAGGAAATGTGCATGTGTTTTCAAGGCAGGAAGTGCCAGTTTAGCATGGCGTCCAGACATCAGGCTTCCATTAGGTGTGTGCATGCTGGACAGGGCTAAAAGTGGCCATATGGTTGACATGTTGAGGGAATTTTCATATGGTGAGACCATAGAATCTCAAAGCATGGCGAAGAATATATAGCAGTACCCTTTTTTGAAAGACTTCCCAGACTACCAACCAAAGATTCCTTATAACCAGGAATTACCCCTGTATGAAAGGCTCCCTGTCTGATGACATCACAGCTCCTCCCGTCATCTGAGTGCAGGGTCACTCACCTCATTCAGCTCAATCCTCAGAGTGATAAATTGTGTTCAGAGTTAGCTGTTAGTTGTCTATGTGCCCTGCCGTAGTCACCAGTGGTGTGTTGTGTGCTGAACTGTGTGTGTCCATGAGGTGAAGTAAGTACACGACATATGGTTGATTTAGTTGATGTTTAGTACTGAGAAGCTGTAAAGTGTGCGCTTGGCATGCTAGCATGCTGGCGGCTAGCATGCTAGCGGTTAGCGCGCTAGCTACCTAAATGGACATTATATGCAACTGCATTGCTTAAATGTTTCGGTTAACAATGGTAATTTATGCGCCCTCGTTTATGTTCATTGTATTCACCTTATGAGTGTCTTATTCAGCTTACTATGGATGTGATTTGAGTTATATGCTTGGTGTAACATGCTAATTCATGCTAGCAGTGTGGTGCTACATGTCTCTCAGCTAAATATGTACACTCTGTTGAAGTAACAGGATAGCAGTGGATATATTAATACAGAGACTGTTATTGAATTCTGTCTTTATTGTTTATTGCAGACCACACACCCATGCATACATATAGCTGTAAATTTTGCACACTGGAAATAAAGAAGGCTACACTGCTTCACGGGTGTTCTTACCGACACCACCTGAACAACACTCACCATCCAAACCCAGCACTACAAGTTTACCTGGTTCTCACCAACAACCCCCTTTTTTTCTACTCATCAATCCTAAAAGGCAACGTGTTGGACAAGCTTAGGGTGTGCAGTCACAGTACAGACCCAACACTTGGATGATAAACCTGAGAATCTGCTGGACCCTCCTCACTCCTCAATTCACAGACTGTCCTGTTATTAGCAGAAGGAAATGACTTAGCAGAACCAAAGGAAAGTCTGTTTCCTATGATGCCTTATTTCCAGGCAGTGCAGATGTGGGGAAAAAGTCATCTCATAATTTACCAGTGGCGAACCTTGACTATTAGAGCTGGGACTTCAGCTCAGCCAAACTTTAGCCAGACACACCAAAAAAGCAACAACAGTGCAAAAGATTTTGCTCAGGATAAGCGGCAGGCAGCTGGTTAGGACAGCAACAGTTGTCCTTGGTGTGTAGTTGTCGCATGTTAAGCCCAGTAGAGGGCAGCAAACACCACACAATGATAGCAGAATAAGTCATGTTTTTTTTCTGTCTGAGACTACTTAAACTTATATTGAGTAGTAGATAATTGCCATTTACTCTGTTAATATTATATCACCATCCATTTGGATAAGTTATATAATTAAGTTTCTGTTTGATATTAAGAGCTGTAATACAGTGAATCATTTTGAGTTTGTTTTTATTCTTATTTCTCTTTCAGTACCACACGCACACACACAGTTACATGTAGCATTTATCTACTCTGGTTTCCCCAAAAGTTTTTAAGCTCATCATAGCTTGCAGATGTGTAGCTGAATTTTGGTGACGGTGGGCTGACTTCGTTAGGATGGTAAGGCTACAAATCCAGCATTGTCCCAGGCGGATGACTTGTCAGTTGAAAAATGCAGGCAACTCCAGCAATACAGCCTATTAGTTTTCTCACATCCACAGGTGCCGTTGATAATTGTTATTTTTGAAATGCCTTTCTACATTTGTCCCTCTTTCTGCCAATTGTAGTGCTGGAGTTGGTCTTCCATTTTCTATTATTAACTGCTTCTCTGCGAAAAAGCCCGCCTTGAAAAAGGCAATGCTATTAAGCTAGCCACAACGTCAGTCTCGTCTGCTGTAGCCGCAGACATGATGAACTAGCTTCTCTTCTTTGTCCACTAGTTATGCTGCAAGCAAGACAACGGAGATTATGTTTTTGGTCCCACCCACTATAAATCAAAATGTGATTGGTTAATTCACCTGTCACTTTCTAAATAAACGCACACTGCTATGGCCTTCTGTCCCAGTTATGAGGTCCTAACCAATGAGTGAGGCAGCTCTATCCTTTTCTCTGCCTAGAGACAGCAGCAACAAAAAATCTTGGATAACTCTAATTTAATGTTTTCAGGATAGTAACCCTTTCATTTCTGAAGCAAATTTGATAGAAAATTAGGTAAAAATTAGAATTAGAAGACAGTAATTATTAAATGAAAGAAAAAAATATAACATTTGAAATGCTGATATGTTTGGGCTTTCTCTGAAGGCCTAGAAGGCACTGAGGGTTCCCCTCTGTAATTTACACATATTTTGTTCTATAACTCATTACACTGTACATTTATGTGTAACAACATTTCTGGGCCATAGGGAGTTCTATTCAGCCAGTGAAAACGGCAATTACAGGGTCGTTCAGCAAAAAAAAGTTGAACCTGGATCAACTTTTGCCTCAATGCAATGTGAGGTCATCTGGCAAGGCCATACAGTGGCAAATCAAATATTTGCAAGCTCACATTTTAGGTAATGTTAATGCAATATTTCGACAGTTTACCTGTTAATTGACATGAAAAAGGGTATCTGATAGTGCTGCCTTCAAACCTTTTTACTCAGAGTGGATCATATTCTATAAACTTGAGGAACCTGACAGATTAAAAAAAAGAATGGGGAAAATGTACGCAGAGGCAAATATCCTGACTTTTAGTTCCATAGTAAGTCAAGCACTAAAAACATTGGATTGGATTTCCCATAATGCAACTCATAGTGTCATTCGTTAGACCTTCCCAGCCTGGAATATGGAAAAGTCTTTCACAGAAGACATTACAAGATTTTCTTTCACAGGCAGAGTTATACAAAACAATACTAGCAAACTGATCTGTAAAATCAGTTGAGTGCCCCTTTAACTGATTTCTTAATCCATGTTAAATGCCTGCATTTTACTTTCCACAATGAATGTCTTCATGAAAGAATATAAAATATCCTTGGGTAATTTTATTTTTTTGTAGAAAAAACTTTATTGTATACACGCTAGTTGTTATAGGCTAACATCAGCATATTGATGTTTAGGAGCAATAATGCTTGATGTTCACCATTGTGTCGTTGAATGCTAACATTTGCTAGTTAGTTAGATTGGATGTCCTTGGTTTTTGTATTTCGAGAGTTGAGCCATTAACTGTTAAAAAAAACCAAAAATGTCAACCTCGTGTTCGCCCTAAATGGACATTTAGCAAGAAGATGGTGTTTAGCAAATAACTATATGTTTTAATGAACAGAAAACTTTGAAAATCTTTGAAAAGCATTGACATCCTTCAATAGGTAGGTGCTCTGAAAAGTATATTTATATATTAAAGATTCTCAAAATTGGTGTTTTCCACAATTAATGAGCTCATTCGGAGTTTTAGAAACAGCCTGATATGACGTCTGATGTTTATCCAGCTCTATGTGACAGTTCAATGTTTGTATTTCAAAGCCACATGGCAACAGCAGGACAGCCGACCCTTCATTCCATCACCCGGCTACGCCTTACCACTACATAATATGATTAGTTTAATCTAGTTAGGCTGAAATAAAGAACCATGGCTGTGCAGGCCATGCCATGTTGGCAAGGGGGCTTTTCTAGGGAGGGCTGGGGGCCTCTGTCTGGCATCCATGCATGGTGTTACCCAAGGCGCCACCATGCCAAAGCTCCAGCTGGCACCTGCTGGGTTGGGAGTCTTGATATGGATTTCAGGGGATTGGGAAGGGGTGATAAGTCGGTTTAATGGTGCTCTGAGTGTGTGATTGTGGATGAGTGAGTGTATCTGTCTGTCAGTCTATTTCTGTGTTTTAAGGGGCACAAATATTTCTCTATTCTGTCAAAATGACACCAGCCTTTGTGGGAAATTGATAACTCTGGATTGAGGCAGCACACACGCTGTGTTTTGACCCAAAAGAATCCTGTGGTTTCACTTCCAAATCGTTTAGAAATCAACTTTTGCCATAAAATGAGTTAACACTGTCAGCAGAATGAATATGAGCCAGCCCCAGGCAAATGTTAGAGAAAGACCCTCTTTAAATCTACTCTCTAACCACATTACTCTTAACAGTCATGAAGTCTACAGGAATGGTGGAAAATGTTGGTCTACAATGGATTCATCTGTTTTGGATGCAATTACCCCAAAGGTATTTGGGAAAGGACATTAACAGTATGCTCTTGTTTATGTCTTGTGAAAAAATTTTGTGGATAAAAACCTACGAGATGACTGACAAGCACACATGCTTCTCTGCACTTGTTTTGGTTGATGCATGAAATACATTTTCCAGATTCCAAATCAAATTGCTTCTGCAATGTGGGGTGTAACACTTTAATCAGCCCTCGTCACTATAGCAACAGCCTCTGCCCTCACTTCCCTGTCCCAACCTAATCTCTCTTAATTTCCAGGAAAAATGTACGAGGTTTAAAAAGTGTCACAATTCCAAGTAAATTGTTCTTGTTGCTATTGTCGCGTCCAACCTTTCACAGAGGCATGGACAAATTAAACCTTTTAAATTAATGTCACTTTCACATAAACATCACAATGGCAATCCTTTTACATTCCATTTGTACAACTGAACTGTGTCATACTGCAGCAGTAAAAGGTTCAATACACACTATTTTCTTTCTACCGAACTACACCGTAACACCGCGCAGAAGGAAATGTGCATCTACTCATGGATGAGCAGCTCGTGCTCGTGACAGGGAAATCTTTTTCATACAGCATGTGAGAAAATAGCAATCAGAAAGGAATCCCGACATGCTGTCAGTGCTTCAATGGCAGAATATGTTTCAAAAACCTGTGAGAGAACAGAAATGACTCTTCTCCCTAATAAAACTTTTCACCTCACTGCTGGCTTCAATACTTCCTCTCATGCACCAGATGCCAATACTGTATATTGCATTGTGACTCTTTCCACAACATATCTGAATAAAGCCTTAAGGAAAATTTACATAACAGACACCTACGTATGTCTGAATGCAGGAAAAACATCATTTAACAGACAGAGGACTGCAGCAAGGTAATGTATCCCGTGTCTGTAAAGGGCTTAAAACCTCAGCTTTCCTTTTCCTATTTCACATACATGCACGCACGCACACACACACACCCCTATACGCTTCTGTGTTAAACACCCACAATGTCTCAATCTCTGAGCCTATTCAGCGGCCTCTTTGACCACTCTTGAGCCTTCTCAGACTCGCCCAGCCTATACCCATTCACACACCCGGGTTTATCCAGTAGGATGGACCTTGTGGGGGGGGCAGTTCAGTCATCCACTGGTGTGCCACTTGTCCTGTTTACACATTTGTGATTCTCTTATTTCTGGGGGTAGAATGGGTGAAACAAGGTTCAAGGGCTATGATGTGCACAGGGATGCTCAAATTGGAATTCCCTCAACTTTAAGGGTGTGACTGCCAATATCACTGGAGTGGTTAGTAGTCCAACGCATCCTTCTTTACAAAGCCAAACAAAAGGCAGAGCTCTTCAGCAGGCCTCTTGCCCATAGTCCCCTTGCCCTTACCAAAAATCCAGGCTCTAGTCATTTAACCTCAAAATACTATCTAAATATGGCACAGAGCAGTATAGCAGGACGCTCCCTTTTGTGAGCCCTTAATTGTTTCCCATCATTAGCAATGCACCCGGCGCTCAGAGTTTGTTTGTTGGTTTGGGGGTTGATTGGAGCACACGGGGAGCCGCTCGGGGAGATATGGGTGACGGGGAGAGGCGTGGGGGTAGGGAACACAGAATTGAAGAGTTAAAGGCAACCCTGCCAGTACATTTAGAGATGTGGCCCTGGCTGATTATTTTCTGTTTCAACATGTTGCAGGAACATGCAAATGGCCTCAGTCCTTCACATTCGTGTCACACTGCAGGCTCTCAAAGGGGCCACAAAGGAAGGAAATGGTTTCAGACAGGCAAATGGGACCCCCAAAAGCTGGGGTCAGGGTGTGCACATACACACACACACACCCTCAGCTCATGCACTGCAGCTCCTGGGAACAGACTCCGGTTCCCTTAGAGACGCACGCATAATCTCCTGCCTCACACTCATTAGCACACGAGGGGAAAACAGGCACTCTCGTGCACTAAAGTGTACAAAGACACACACAAAGATGAACACACTTTTAGATCCATGCACACAGAAACATCCACGCACACACACACAGCCATCTCTCACAAATCCACACTCCTACACTTTTCCCCACTAAAGTAAGATCCTCCAAACAGCATCTTCTATCTGGTGTGTGTTTGGATTGGGCCCTTCTACTGCTCGCTGCAGAGTTTCTCCTAATTATCAGGAGAATGTCATTTTTAATTTCATAGGAATTCTAGGAGCCCTCAAGGGAGTTGCTGTATTATCCTTCCTTCCCATTATTCCTATCCTAACCTCTACACTTGACCTCATACACTGATGTTTTTGACCAGTCCAGTTACCATCAGCAATCCCATTCATAACTCATTACTAGATCTTTTTGGCCACTAAGGGCAGGATGAAAACACAACATTGATATCATAACACTTTATAAGGTGAAGTGTCTTAGAAAACTACTGCTTATTCAGACTTCCAGCACACACAAAGCAAAATTATCGTTCATTTAAAGTCGTGTTTCTGACTAATGGATCTAATGAATCCAAGTCTAATATTCACTCTCCTTTTAGCTCTGTTTTGGTCTCCACCAACTCCTGAGAGAGATATTACAGTTATCATGATTCTCCAAATCCTCCATTTGATTTGGTTTACAATTGCAACATTTTCTTTTTCGCCACTAATGGCGAAGCAATCACCATTGTAACAATGAATAGAGCACTGGTTTTATGCCCCGACAACTGTCATTTGCATTTTCAAATTTTTTCTTTAAAATACAGAGGTATTTTACAGTAATTATTTGACTTTATAGTGGTAGTTTTTTGCAGGTATAGGCGTAGGCAAGTTCAAATGAAAATAAAGATTCCAGAGTTTAAAAAAAACAAAACAACCTTCAACAATTAACAACAAAAGATAGAAATTCTGTCCTACGTAAAACCTTCCAAGAAAAATCAGAGTAAACCCTCTTCCCAAAAAATCCATAAAGTATCTCAGAAAATGAAAATAAACCCAACATCTCTGACGCCATCACAGTTAGTTCTGGTACCACTCAGATACATCAAACACTCACACACACTAGGGATGGGAAGATTAACCGATTCGTATCGATACACGAACACGCGCGGGCAAGATGTGAGTGCATCGGTAGAGCAGCTGTGAATCGATGCAATTTTGGAAAGAAATCGAGATGCATCGGTTATTAAATGTTTGC
>JBBPCS010004580.1:0-11199 GCA_037974645.1 Hollardia meadi | reverse complement strand
CCCATCTGCTAACATGGAGGGGGAGGGGTTTATGACCTATACTGCAGCCAGCCACCAGGGGGCCATCCAGATGTTTTCTGGCTATTTAGCCGCTATGTTCACCTGCTACTCACTGAATTTGTCTGTTTGATGTTTGGTGCTGGGTAAGATTGTTTATATAGGTATATCATAATATTTACTATATTACTATATATGCATATACAATATCATTATATAGATACAGATATTCATTATGTATTATAAGCCCCATTAGTCAAATTCCATACATAAGACACTTATAATTAATTATAATTAACATCTATAATGTTTTATGACTGTTGATATAGTGCATCAGAAAGCATTGTGTGTTATTTGAATGTTAGTTATAAAGCATTATGAATGTATTATAATACATTACGAATGCCCCCATAATGCATTATAGATGTGGTCTTCATAGAAAGTGCTATAGATTAAGTTTTATATTATATTCCAGTAATATGCACAGTTAGTTACTCATTACTTACAGTGATATAACAGCAGATTACACCATGCTCAAACCAATATTTTTACTTTGAGGAAGTGAGGGATGAAACATTTTGTTGTCAGCTGCTGGTCAACAGAATGAATTGGACCAGGTCAGGCTCGGGCCAACGCTTCAGGTCAACATGACACACTGTGTTTCCAAACCTGAAGAATTATTATTACAAAAACATAGATTTGATTCAGTGAACTACAAATCTCTCTCTCTCTCTCTCTCTCTGACTCAATGTCTCTCTACCGCTCCATAACAACAGTTTGAGAACAACAACTGATGCTGCCTGCTCTACCCGTATGACCTCACAGTTACCGGGGCGATGGGGATTCCTGGCGCAGAGAGTGATGTGATTGGCTGAGCCCGGAAAAGAGCTCTTAAAATGGGTCAGAGCAGTCAAGTGTCTCCATGGAGGATGTGTGTGTTATTGTGCATCTAGGAAGTGATAAAACAGATTCCGTCTTCCGATTGTGCGTACAGTCCTGTTCAGTGAAGCTTGTGTAATTATAAAAACTATGGTCTTTCCTGCATCCGCCCACTGTCTGTGGTTTCTTCTTCCTGTCAACCTCTCTCTCTCTCACACATTCTTCCTGCCCTTGGTTGGTTCGTCAATTTTCATGTTTTTCTGCATTTCCTCTCCCTCCTGATGTATGGATGTACCCCATCTGCCCGTGGTTGGACCATGGAGGCCAACACTGACCCCAAATGGCTGTATTATGAAATGCTTTACTGGGCTTTAAACTGGAGAAAACATAATCAGAAGGCTGATACAACACGCTTCCATATTTTGGTGAGTTGGAATTAACTGGCCTGGGTAGTTAGTGTTATTCGTCAAGCTGTAAATTAATTAACAATTAGAGTTACTGACTTCTTCTTCTTATGGCTTCTTTTCACAGTTTTTCAGCCTAAACAAGGATAAAATGTTGTGGAAAAAAGTTAAATAGTTTCCATTGACTTTATAATGTCAATGTCAGCTATCGATTGGTGCCTCATCCTCAATTCTCCAACACTTCCACCAACATTTTCTGTTACTTGTGTGAGTGGGATGGCGCAGTGGGTTTTACTTGAAGTTGCTGGGGTGCTGGCTGAGGGCCAGGCCCAGGGTGTCCAGAGCATGACGGTGGTGTTTCTGGGCGCTCAGCAGCAGGGTCAGCAGGTGGAGGGAGTGCAAGTCGTCCCCACGGAGAGATAAAGCTGCCTGCAGGGGCTCCATGGCTGCTGAGACCTGGCAGACACACCCCAATTCTCAGGTATAACTTACAATTTTGAATGTTTTCAATAAGGCCGGTTGATATTAACAAAGCTTTTAATATCTTTCCCATTTGTTTGTCTATACCTGGCGTACAAGTGCCAGCTGCAGAGCCAGATACATAGCAATCTGTGCGTCCTGGGGGTCTAATGATTGAGCCCTGTGGAGGAGAGAGAGATAGCCATTATGGTTCATGTTGTGTTAATAAAGGTTTTTTGGCAGGAGAGCAAGTTTTTGATTGCCATATGTGTCCTAAACTCCAGAAAAACCTGGATATTAGTGTGATAGAATAAAAACTAAGAGTCTACTCAGCCACACTAGCAGTCATGCTTTGAGCTAAATGCTAAGATCCACATACTAACATGTAACAGCAATGCCACGCATATGCACATGGGAGAAGTTAGCCTTGAAGGCTTTCTTCCAGAAACGTTATTGTAATACGTGTTAAACTTTATGAAAGGGTGTATTTTTTAACCCAAACCATGATGTTTTCCTCAACCTAACCAAGTATTTGTTGCCTAATGTAACCAAGTAGTTTTGGTGCCTAAAACTTAACCAAATTGAGACCAAAACAGTGCAATAATTACTAAAAAAAAAGGGGGAAACAGAGCCACCATCTGGTTACAAACCCCGGTCTCCTCGATGCAAATCCCGGACACACTTCGCTAAGCCACGAGGCTGTGCTGACACCACAGGATTTGTGACGTTCTATAATACATGCTTGCTTACAGACAAGGCTTTCTGTCAGAAAGCAGTTTCTGCTCCAAGGCTCAGTGGACTTTCTGTCAGAAAGCCGCCCGGAAGCTGCCTGACAGAAGGCCTTCAAGGCTAACTTCTTCCATCTGCATGTGCACGCCATGCTAGCATGCTCACAACAACAATGCTAACATGCTTATACTATGCATATGTCATGCTATCATGCATGCTACTGTCTCAGTTTAGCGTGTTAGCATGGTAACACAATTGCAGCTAAGGTTGATGGGCTCAGCAGGTTCTTAGTTATAAACCAAAACATTAGATAACTTTTTTTTGACCTGAATTGCTAACATGGCTAAAAATACTACATATATGAGCGATAGTGCAACAACTGTTAAAAAGAGACACAGGTGATGGAGAACGAAAGGAACCAGAACCTACTTGCTCAAAGCTCGTAGTGCTTTTTTGTTGAATTCATTACGATCAGCTTTCAGAGTGGCTGGAGAGAAGAGGAGAGAACCACAGGTTTACTTGATACAGTTTCAGCTTTGCTATATTCTAGTAGTAAAAGTAAATATTATATAAAATATATAAAATGGAAGCAAAGTGGGTTCAACTGGTCCTTACCACTGACTGTATATAAAGATGGACGACATGAGAGCTCTCTAAAAGTGAAGCCAAAATATCTCAATAACCCCCTGGTGGCTGGCTGCAGTATAGCTCATAAACCCCTCCCCCTCCATGTTAGCAGATGGGACATGGGCCAAACTACTTTCTGTCATTTTAGGTAGTTCTTATCACACTGATGGTGTTCAAGTGTTCATTTTTCTGATCAGTTTGGTTTTAATTAGTTATTCGATGCTATAAAAGCTCCACCGCCCGATCACTACTGCGCCCCTAGTGACTCCAAACGACGTCACTAGGCAGCGCTCGTATCCCGGATATTTTGGCTTCATTTTTGTACAGTGGGAGGAAGTGGAGACACGGCGGCCATCTTTATTTATGTCAATGGTCCTCCACTTTGGGAATTGCACCTATTGACTTTATTGCCAAGAGATGAGATTTATACCACTCTCATCAATCTTTGTTTATTAAATATAACGCCAGAAGACAATTAGCTGTGTGGAAGTGTGGTAGCAGGGGGAGACAGCTCGCCGGGCTCTGTATTAGCCCCGTTTCCCATGTTGATTTAGGCATTTCAACAAGTGAACGATGATGTCGTTTTGTTTATATTCTCAGTGTCTATTTTTTTTAGTTTGTGCATCCTTACCCTCAGAGGCCTTTAGACTGTAGCACAGTCCCAGAGCCAGGTAGGCCCTGGGTAGAAATTCTCCAGCTTCTTCCCCCATAGACACCACACTCTGAGACAGAGCCGCAGCCTCCTCCAACTGAACATACATGCACACATACAGTACATAAGCAATTATTCTGCTCATACGAATCCAGTCCGATCGGGAAACCAATAACCTATAATATGAAACAAAAAAAAGAAGCGTTGTGAGGTACTGTGCTCTCCTACATGAATGTGCGAGAGGAAAAACTTTGAAGCATTGTGGCTGCGGTGCAGCAGGGGATGGAGTGTTGATGGCTGAGCCTGGTGTGAGTTTAGTGCGAGGACAGACGGAGCAGATTCGGTTGAAGGACAAAGCAGAGTTTGCTGAAGGACACACACAGACACACACACACACGCTCGCCCACACACACAGCAGAAGACTGCAGGCAGTGTGTGGCTGAGCCGAGGAAAAAGTGTGTCACTGTGTGTGAGGTATGGCTGGTGGCAGGCGGACAGGTGGGTAGGTGGGCGTAGGGGGGGTTATGCCTTTGACAGCGTGCCACCGCACCAGCAGGCTAACTGCTAGGACACCCTCCTCCTCCTCCTCTCCTTCCTCCCTTCATCCTCCTCTTCTGCTCTCTCTCCCTCCTATGAATCTTGTGAGTTCAAAGCCTGCACACAATAGCCAGTCATTTAAACACACAGCCCGTCCATGCACATCTTAGGAGGATTACGTTTTTTGGGGGGTTGTTTTCCCCTCTCTCTCTCCTTGAACGCTGTGAAAGAAGACATGTCGCTGTTGCTGGGTGAAAATCTTGCATCTGCAAAACTGCTTTTCAGGAATTTGTAAAAGCAGCTTTGCTTTCAGATCAGCAATCATGCAGCTTCTGGTGACGTCAGGGGTTTGGAGAGGGTTTCAATGCGGCCCTAAGATCCTGAACTGTTCTATGTACATTAAAAGGAGCATTATTAACACCTGCAACAATATGAAGAATTATTATGAAGTTTTGGTCTGTGGTCTAGTGCAAAAAATAAAAAAGTTGCTAGCTAGATAAAAGTCCAGACTGTCCAGTGGGGCTGATGGTGGATAATGGTGGCCCATTTATGTAATGCCCCACTGCACTATGGCCATAGTGTCCCATTGTGATTAAGGCTGTAAGCTCCTTAGTGTCTCTGGCCTGCCATGATCTCCAGCCTCTGACAGATGTGCTCTCTCCATTCGCCTCTGCTAGCTCCTCTTTTCTAATCTCTGACCCCTTTCTCTCCCTCCACCCTAAATACCACTGTTGATGCGACTTTCTCCCTCCTGCCCAGATCATGAACAGCACGACTATCCAAGCAGGCCGGCCTTCGCTGTGATGCGTATCTGTGGTTCCAGCACCAATCCCAAAACGTTAGCGACACAGCGTGGCTGGTTATGACTTTCTATGCATGCACACAAAACATTCCATAAAGCCGCTGTCAACTAGGTAAATGCATGGATAGATAGAGAATGGATCCTCGCTCCCATGCCTGTAATGTCTGCTGGCGACCTCTTAATACTTTTGACGTCTAGTACAGAGTGCATGACAAAAGCCTTGTGTGCAAATATGAGTGGTTTTCCAACTAATTTCAACTTTAACTGGCCCAAAGAGGTTAACGTATACAGAATTTAGCAAGAAACAATACTAAAAGTCTACAGCCGTGCAAGCAGCTCCCTGAATGCTAACGTGCTAACAATGACAATGCTAATATGCTGGTGTTTAGCACTTGTTGGCATGCTAACATTTGCGACTTAGCTCTTAGTACAAAGTGCAGCTGAGGCTGATGGGAATGTTATTACCTCCGCCAAGGAGGTTATGTTTTCACCCCCGTCTGTCGGTTGGTTGTTTGGTTTGTTTGTTAGCAGGATTACGCAAAAACTACTGGATGGATTTCAACGAAACTTGGTGGGAGGATGGGGAATGGGTCAAGGAGGAACCGGATCCAATACCGGATAAAGTGGCGGATCCAGGAACTTTTAGCACTTTCGTTAACATTACGAGATAGGCCGTTTTTCCACATTTTCGTTAATTTCTCAGCAAATAATGCATGAATCTTGATGAGAAAACTCAGGCATATGTAGGAGGTGGGTATCTATGAGGGTGGCTTGATTCAGCTTAATTTAAGGGGACTGTTGGGCCTTGGCGGAGGTATACCCTCTACTGAGTGCCATTTTCAAGTTACGTACTTATGCGTAATATTTACTCATGAGCCAAAGTATTGGATATATTTAAATTGTGACCTGATGGTGGTGCTGCAGTAGGTTACGTCAGGATCACCAGAGTTAAAATTCACCACGTTGTTGAGATATTTCAGTTTGGAACAAAGTGGCGGACAGAAAGACAGACCGACTGACAGATGCTGACCCTTCCATGTGCGCAATTAGCCGACTAGCCGATTAAACCGTTTCCTTGCCCTTGCCAGAAATACTAGTCTGTTTAATTTATTATTCTTTTAATGTGCAGGCAGGAGACTTTTCTTGAGCTAAGTGTATGTAGAACATCAAACTGGTCCAGTAGGTGTCACCTTTCTGTTTTGGGTCACTTACAACATATAACTATATAACTGTCCCTCAGGTGTTGCTGGACGGAGCACCACAAAAAAGTTTTTTGACCGCTACGCTAGGTGAACGCTGCGTTGTTGTATTGTTGAAATGTTTGGCTGTATGGAGATTTATGGACAATAGTTATGGACTCTTTCATATTTCATAGGTTAAAGAACATAATCGTGAGCAATAAATATTCCATCAAAGACAAGAAGTCGGACTCTGTTATTCCACAAGAAACTGTCAGCACGTCAGTCATTAGCCTGTTTATGCAGCCCATCAGTGGCTTTAAGTTTAGGCTCAGCCTCTACGACACACATTTAAGTTACATGTTGACATAATTGGCTCTGAAATGTCATGTCTTCCTGGTCAATAAAAAACAAGGATCCATTACTGATGTTAACAACACTGGTTAACTGTTGAGTCTAAGATGTTATTGACAAATGTGATTAGCGGTTTGGCTCTTATACTCAATATTTTTTTTGGCGGATGTTTAATCTTATGCTCAATTTTGACTGTTTTCTGGGTGTTTTCTTAGTTAAAGTTAAACGTTTTTTTTTTTAAAAAAAAAATCCCTTCTAAAAATGAGCAAATATTAGAAAAATGTTAGAATAATAAACTGTCAAAGAATTCAGTTTCTCTTCTTATTTTGTACCACAGTAATGTCGTTGTGGGGATCCTGATCCTGAACCACTGCTTTAAAGGTTTGATGAACACGACTTGAGTTGTGAGCAGGGATTTTTTCCTCTCTTATCTTGTTTCAGTGAAGGATTTTATTCTTTAGAAGAATGAAGAGGTGGAAGATTTCACGAGAACAATTTTGTGTTGCAGTAAAAAATATTTTCTGTCTCATCATTTTGATTATCTCACGATCCCTCAGATTTATCCTGGACCCTTTTATCTGCATGTAAACATCTGCTACTCTGTATCGACACTCGAGCAACAGCAGCAAAAAGCCACACTTCAAAGGTAACGGAGCAACAAGTATCTCTGGGAAATGTAGAGCAAAAACATCACAGCGTAAACAATTATTTCTAGGTCATCATCCTAATCTCACTGCCTGTCTATTTGATTCCAGGTGTGTGTGTGTGTGTGTGTGTGTGTGTGTGTAATGTGTATTGCTCTGTATACAAGCATACGTGAATGTTTTTGTGCGTATTCACCCAGTGCAGTTGACTGATGCAGACTTTAGCAGCCAATAGGGGCAACGACGGGTCTTCTGGTCTCATCCTGGCGCACTCTTTAAATACAGACACAGCACCAACTCCCTGGAACACACACACACACACACACACACATGGGCACACACACACACACACACACACACACACACACACACACGCGTCACTGACAAATTATGATTCATATGCATGCAGCAGCCAGTTATCGTGCAGCCACAGATGACATGGATCGCTTTTAAGTGTATCAAACACACATCAACTGTCCTTACACAGCCCTAATAGACCCATTTAGACACACAGTCATTTAATACATGTAGGCCAGTCATTAATGGACCACGTGCACACGCACTCACTCACTCACACACACACACACACACACACACACACACACACATACACACCCACCCGGCTGGCCCTAAATAGAAGCGGATCTGACGACACTGAGGCGGCCCTTCTCCTTCTAGGGAGCAGCCTATTTCTAGCGCTCTCCATTGATCTGCAGTGTCATTTTATTCTGCAACCCAGATCAATTTTTCTGTCAGACACATGGGCACTCACACTCACACTCACACACACACACACACACACTGAGAGGGGAGAGAGAGAGAGAGAGAGAGAGAGAGGACTGTAGACTATTCCAGCTCCTTCTGAGGAGTCCCACTTTAAGAATATCCAGTTTTTTAAATTAACATTACAACAATATTTAACTTTTATTTCGCCAAAAAATAAATACAAATTCAGACTAATCAGGTCGTTGAATGCCCTTTTAATGTATTTTCATGCAATTAATTTAATTTAACAACGTTTTAATTGTCCAGATTGAGTAAAACAGCACCCATCTGCTTCTCCAAGCAGTCAGAACACTTATCTGTGAATGCTATTTGCTGCATGTGTGGACACGAGGGCGAGTCAGGATCGCCACAGTGCGCGGCGCAGAGGTATGGCAGGAGATGGATGTCTCCTTTGGGTGTGGCGTGGTGTGTGCGAGGGGGCTGCTCGTTGCTGCTGGTATATAAGGAGAAATGAGCTCACCTTCCCGGCCACCATGAGTGACAGGCCCAGCTGGTGCCAGAGGTGGAACTCGTTGAAGGAAAACTTCATGGCTCGCTCCAGACACTTTGAGTAGAAATGCAAACATGAATGCGTTTTAGTGATACAGTTCATACAAGTGGGAAGCGGAGGTACAAGTTGAGTCTGCAGGTACCAGAGTGAGATATAAAAAAATGTAAAATGCATGAAAAATGTGTGCTCAAACCGTCCTAACATGAAGCCATTATAGAAGACTCGAAAAAAGTATTCGGAACAATTTGGCCCCTCTTCTTGACTACATTTTTCTAGCTTCAAATGGCTGTCAGTCACTGCTCACCACCCACTCTGCACATTATAATATGATTGATGTGTGTGTGGATGAGCAGAGGATGGCGTGGCGTGCCGCTCAGTCAGATGTTGTCAGTCATGCAGAAGTGAGCTAAACCAAGAAAAATGTCTGCCGAATATTCAGATTAAATAATATTCACTCATTAGAAACTAGCAGCTGATTGTATTAATGACATAATGAATAAACTAAGCTGAGTAGCCATTAAAAGTACAGTTATACTTGTAAAGTCTACTATTATGAAATAGAAGCTGCCAATGCTACTGCTGCTGCTACATACGTAATGGTGCTGACACTTGTTAACCCTGCTAATTCAGGCCCCCCACACATACCAAATCCCAGTTTAACCCCTGGTAATGGGGTTGATATGCAGAGGGTCAGACACAGTGGGATGAAGGAAACAGGAAGCTGCCAATAGCCAGTGATAGCTCTGCACACAGACTCATCCTCTACTTCTATTCCACTAAATTTCAGATTAAAAATATTTTACTTTTTATTCCGCATTTTCTTGACAGCTGTACTACGACTACACTATTTACTTTTTTTAAATTATTATTTTAAAAACTAGATATTTTTTTATATCTAAATGTGCTGAAGAATTCACATAAATAAAATAACATCAAATTAAAATGCATACTTTCAATGAAACAAACATTTTCAGCCAATATTAGCTAACGTCTGCCACAGCTAGCTAACGTTCCCTCAGCCCCTTATTTGGAAAAGGTGGAAATGGGCCTTAAGTTACGAAAAGATCGAGAACCCCTGAACTATAGTATGAAGTATAGAGTAGCTAACAGTTAGAGTATACATCCAGCCACTCTGTGAAGCTGTACTCGATCACAGTGGTGCTTTGAGCTAAATGCTAACACGCTCACAATGACTAACATGCTAACATAACATTAGACAATTAGCATAAAACACAAAGTACATCTGAGGCTGAGGATATTTTTCACAAAACAAAGATTCCAATAAATAGTGGGGATGATTATCTGTATCTGTTCAATCACCTAAATTATCTGTGTCCATATCCGTACTCGAAGTGGGCGTGGCTAAAACGAAAGTGGGTGCGGATTTAAACTTGAACTGGGCGGGGCTAACCGGAAGCAGTTAATTTAAGCCTGAAATTGATTGATTAGAAGTTTCTATTGTTTCTTCTGTTTTTTAAATAAAACTATTTACAGAACTCTTAATCAATGTTCTTTCACACCGGAGTAAGAGAACCGAACCGAAACTAGCCGATGGGGTTTCCTTTATCACGAAATGAGTACGGATATTGACACGTTTTACGAGGATGATACTCGTACTCCTACAAACTGCAGTGGCTGTACCAGATACTCGTTCCAGCTGAGTAATTTTGACCTGATGATGATATTATATCACCAAAGTTATTACAATTCAACAAATCCATCATATAATTGCCATGATGTTTCACTCAAAAGCAAAAATTACAGCCTCGGTAGGGAGTCATCCACTGGGGACCTTGATTATCTCAGATTACTATAGATTACTATCTTTACTGACCCTCTGGTCTAAGTGGAACTACCTCAGTGTGTATTAATCCCACATCTGGGTGGAGGTCACATTAGTGGGGAAACTGGAGGAGGAATTTGGAGCAGGATAAGACACAGAAAAGAGACAGTGGAGGAAGTGTGTGTGCTAAGAATGCTGAAGAGACAGCGAGAGAAAAAGACACATAATCCCTGTGCTCAAAGTGATAAAGACATTCATTAAAAAGTTTGGCAAAGGCAAAGCTCTCACTAAAACATCTAATCTCTCACTCTTTTGCTCTCAGACCCCCAGCGTAGAGTGTGTTTCACTGTTAGTGCCTGAGTGTGTTAGTGTGTGTGTGTGTGTGGCACTGAACCTCAGAAAGCATGGCATACTGCCCCCTCCTGGCCATGCCGATTGTGAGCAGGTCGTAGACAGAGGTGGCATCCTGCAGGCTGGCCTGGCGAGCTTCGGCCTGGTCCGGCAGACGACTGATCACCGCCTCGCCGCTGGCCTGGACGAACAGAGACGCTGAGTGAGGAAGAGGAGGAAGGAAGAGAAGAGGAGGACTGAGGAACTAAGGAAGGGAAAGGTGGTGAGACGGGTGGTCTCAGCAGAAAGGTCCTCTGTTTAAAGGAAGGTGTATGTGTTCTGGAAGTGTGTGTGTCTCACCATGGACTCTGTGATGAGCAGCAGTAACACAGCCTCCTCCACCACGTCCTGAGGACAGAAGCAACTGCCAGGGCACAGGAAACAGGAAATAGTACCAAATAACAGGATGTATACCTCTCTCTCTCTCTCTCTCTCTCTCTCTCTCTCTCTCTCTCTCTCTCTCTCTCTCTCTCTCTCTCTCTCTCTCT
>JBBPCS010004579.1:0-11200 GCA_037974645.1 Hollardia meadi | reverse complement strand
TAGATAGATAGATAGATAGATAGATAGATAGATAGATAGATAGATAGATAGATAGATAGATAGATAGATAGATCACCTTCATTATCAAATTCAACTCGCTCACAATCGTTGGACTGGGTGATTTCACATTTGTAAAGGCCTCCTGTGATGTTGGCCGTCTGTTTTCCCAAAGCTCTGGCTCTGGGTGCACCGATCAACAGCCTGAAGAAAAACACAAAACAATATGATCAAGTACTGACATTTACTTTTTGATATATCTGCCTGTCATCACATACATCTGCATCCTCGGCACATCATTTTCTATATTTCTAAGCTCCTGTTCAGCAGCTTGTTGAATTTAGTGCAGGTATGTGAGAAGATCACCAGTGACAGAGACAGTGATGACATAGCAACATCAAGAATGCTGAAAGAAATTTTGTCTCGAAAAAGGGTGCAACATTTCTTCTGGCTGCCTTCCTGCAATACTGATATCGTAGTCACTGTTGGCAGAGGAATTGGTTCCATTTCTTGTGATCGTTAAAGTGTGAAAATAAAGTTGATTGTTTTGTTTTGTTGTTGTTTCAGATGAACATTTTTCTACTTTTAAATCACATTTAATGCATCACTATAACCATGACTGTCGGTATCAGCAAGAATTAGGAACAATAGGGCCTAATAACAGTTTGACCATGTGACATATTATCATTTCTGGCTGAGATCATTGTTATATCACATCTCTTCCTCTCCCCATGTTTCCTGTCTGTAGCTACACTGCCACAATCAAATAAAGGCAAAACGTCAGGAAAGAATTAATACTACTATGTGTTAGAAAGTTCCTATGTGAGACAGTGAAGGATCTGCTGGGTAAACATGAAGAAAACCAGCTCAAGTCAGAATTGGAGACCCCGTCCCAGTGCTTCAACCTTTGGATGAGAATTGAATGGTCCAATCTGTCATCACACTCAGTTCACACTTAGGTCTAAAAGCAAAAAGATAATCCAAAAAACCAGGACAAGGTCAGATTCAACATTGTAAAAAGGTAGGGATGCACCATATTTATTGGACCGAAAGATACTGTAAATCTCTGTACTTCGCAGCGTGCCAGAGCTTTTAAACCTGTCAGTGGCGAATTTCCCAAGCTGTCTCACTAGTAGTGATGCATTTTAGCAAAGATTTTGCTAAATTAATAATAAATTATTAACATAACAGACTTAAAGCCGTTTCTCTACATGTGTTCGGTTAATACACATACTTTGTATTTCACAGGAAGGATGACTTAGCAAGTTCAGCCTGTGAAAAAGCTGGTTGGGTTCAATCAGTCTCTCAAAGAGCTGATTTTCAGATAAAAAACAAAATGGAAAGTTTCAGTACAGGACAGTAGACTACTGTGCTGACATTCTGCAGAGGGCAAAGGCGCAATGAAGCAAACAATTTGGAGTGTGTTCAGTGTTCTGTCGAGCCAAAGTTCACTGATCACCAGAGCCTCTCCTCTAAACCCACAGCCTCAAAAAGCATGAAGAGATGATGTGTTTCCAAAGTGACAGCAGCCACTGAGATATTATCAGCAACACTTAACTGATGAAGAGGGTTCATTAACTTGTTTTACACAGTGACGACTAGACACAGACAACACTTAGAGAAATCTCTTATGTGCTTTTATGTTAACTCAAGTCACAATATTTGTACATTTTGGATCTGCAATTTTAGGGGTGTAAGAAAATATTGATACACTTCAGCATCACAATTTTGTATTTTGTGATACTGTATCAATTCTCAAAAATACTATTGATTTTTAATAGTAGTTGAATAGCATCTCCAGCCAACTGAGACAGGAAGAAGTAAGCATACAGTATATTGTTGATGTAAACACAAAGCACACAGGCCTATGAAACAATGTCTTGCCTTGTTTAGAGTATCATAATATATTGAATCATAACCACTCTATCATGATATGTATCGTATCGCCACATTCTTGCCAAATACACAGCCCTATGCAATTTGACTTAAACATTGACTTGGGACCTGACATTATCTGCATCTGTAATTTTTGTCTATTTTAATTCATTTTTGGTTAATAGTATTAGTACGCCATAGACTCACTGTAGATGTTCTGGAAGGCAGTTACAGCGGAAAGCAGCCCTAGCATCACATCTGTTTAAAGGGTAATTTCATTTGGTTATAGCATTGTGCTTTCAAGACTGTTGACATGATTTTAATGCATTTGTATTATCATGTCTTTTAAAATAAACATAACTGGGGACAACTTGGACATAATTGAGACCTGTACCAACAGATTTGTTGCTGCACTTTTTAAATATTATATTTCCTGTCAGTGGCAGCCTGAGTTCTTCCTGCATAGAAAAATACTGAGAAAACACCAAAGAGACAAATTCCCTTCGAAATGTTCTCTAATCTTGGTGACAAAGTAAAATCATCTTATATGAGACTACATTTCTGTTTTTCACAAACAGTTTTCACTTAGTTCACAACTTAAACAAAAACAAACAACAGCAGGCAGGATAATTGTGTTGGTTAGCAAGGTAATTAAGCTAATTAGCACCATTATTGTTACAATCCTTTTTATTTGGGTATGCCAATGACAAAACTGTTGCTTTTAATACCATTTAAAAGCATTTGCTTTCCTACTGTTATATTCAATTTTCATTATTCCTCACTTCAGATAGCAGTAGTAGCAGTACAAGTAAACAGTTAAATGCAAGAAAAATGCTCACCCCCATTTGGAAAGCTAGTGACTGAAATTTTTTTTCTCTGATTTGAGGTACAGTGGAGAATTACTGTCATAGAAAGTTTAATTATGAAGCTTATAAAGCTGATGAACTTCGGAAGCTTTCTATATACAAGTGAGGTAGTGACATTTACCATAAAGTGCCAGTAAACAATTTTTGTTGCAAATTTGTCAAGCGGACACTAATTTTTTTGTCTTTTTGAGGATCTTGTGGGAGATTTTTTTTTAATAGAATGGCAGCAAGCGACATAATGTTATGTTGCTACTTTCCCCTTTGTTTCAGGATACTTCATGCCAAATTTTGTACTTGTATGACTATGTATGCAACTGTAGTCTTTATATTTGTATTCACATCACTTCCTCCGAAACATGTCCCAAAAAAGGGGTTTGGACCCCCTGAAAAGGGGGTGCTTGTTACCAGTTTGTCATGGCTCAAGGTACAAGCTAACAGGAAATAACAGAAAGAAAGGTAGCAGAAAACATCCAGAGGGCTGGACCTGACTCCAGGACATAAATATTATTATTAAGCGTATGAATATAAGAGACTTGGTGTCACGGCTATGTAAGAACTCAGTTAACATACAGTGTGTCTGTTAACACAGTTCAGAAATGTGTCATTTATGGTGAGCATTCAGAGACCTGAAAGACTTCAAGACTCTCAATGTACTAAGTAAACTAGTGTTAGATTAATTAGCTAACGCTTAACTAGCTAACACTCCCGTGAGTTAATTACAAACTCTCTCCAGACAACTTTTTAATGTTTTCACTTGACTTATTCATTTGGACTCGTGCCAAAACAGTTCTGACATCTCTGAAAACTTGTACTGTAACCACGTCTGAGTGGAAATGATGACTGAATATGTCCATCACTAATTTTTTTCATTTAGCAATCCTGTAAAAAAAAACAAAAAACTGCAAGCTACATAGGACTGAATAATGAAATGTCAATTCTTATCTTTATATGAAATGTCCTTTAATGTGATTTGGGGGGGAAAGACTGTAAATACAGAGCATGTCACACATGGTTAAGCTACTCTATCATGTGTGAACTGACCAGCATGCTCACCTTGTGGGAAGTATAAAGAGGTAATCCTCTCCACACTTTTCTTCTCCCTTTATTCTCCCCCACTCCCTTCTGTAACCTACCTATTGATCTGTGAAACTTCATTTGCTAAACAAGGACTCTCCTGAGGAGGTCATATGTAAGGCTGAAGACCAAACTGCAAACAAAGCCCAGTGAAATGCAAATACAAATAAGAACCTTTACAAAGTTAGCTTCAATTTGACATTTCAGCTTCTGAGCTGCATTAGTTAAGCCTCATGTGGGATAACTGATGCCAAGCAGAATACAAACAAGAAGCTATTTTCTGTATCATCAGGGGCACTACGACACCTGCAATAATATTAGAGACACATTGACAGCATTGTAATTTTATGTTAGATAAATATTATGAAAACAACACTTATAAAAAACATAACTGTAATCTGCAGCCTAAGATATTGCCTCAGAGTTAAAACAATATATCAAATGGGAATGCTTTAGAACTGCAACGATTAATTGATTTAATTGAAGTCAACTTTCGAACAAAAATGCCAAACATTTGCTGGTTCAAGTGTCAGGATTTTATGCTTTCTTTGTCACGACAGTGAACAGAATATCTTTGTGTTTTGAATGGTTTGCTGATTAAAACAAATTATCTCTGGTTGTGGGGAATTTCAACGGCATTTGTCACTATTTTCAAACATCTTATAGACATAATGACAAATCAATTAATCAAGAAAATAACCAGCAGTTTAACTGCATTCACTTTAAAATATCACAGAAAGTAAAGAACTTGCATGATGAAAATGCAATAACCCGTTTCCAGGGTGTGGATGAAAGAGTCGTCCCTTAAAACCTGTGCATCTGCGCACTAACTGATTGCTAAAATCCATGAGGAGCCAGGTAAAAGAACACACCTCCAACTAAACAACAGAGCTACTCAGGAAAGTGACAGTTGTAGAATTTAGCAAGTAGCTGAGGGATAACATTGACATTTACATGCAATACACCAGTCAGATATATTACCCAGTTTTCAGTAGGGAAAACCCCCCAGATTTAGGTATTTTATCTTAAATTGTGCAGTGATAATGAATGCTAATAAAAACTTCTAGGATTTAACTGTAGATTTAAGTCAGAGGCATTATACTGAAAACATCAACAACAACAGAGTGAGATTCAACTAAAGCCGCAGGCCATATCTTCTACAGCCACCTAAAAGCAAGAACGCACAGACACACTACAACTACTACAGAGCCTGAAATACACTCCAAAACATAAACACACTGATACCAGCTCATTATTATCAATATCACGTGGATCTCCAAAATCTAGTATCAGCCAGGCTACAGCATGGAACCACATCCCATCATGCAGCATGTCTTTCAGTGGAGTGTAAATGGGAATGCATAGTGACTGGTGTGG
Source organism: Hollardia meadi (assembly GCA_037974645.1). Classification (NCBI taxonomy): domain Eukaryota; kingdom Metazoa; phylum Chordata; class Actinopteri; order Tetraodontiformes; family Triacanthodidae; genus Hollardia; species Hollardia meadi. The sequence goes on along the minus strand of JBBPCS010004579.1, from coordinate 6,011 downwards.
GTTTACACAGTGATCTCACTGCTCTTTGTTAACAGATGTGGTCCGCTGCTCCCACAGCTGTGCACTCAAAGCAACAAGAACTGCTGCAGCTGTTCTAACCCATTCAGTTTACACACACACACACACACACACACACATACTCTGATTAGTGCTGACCTGTGATTGGCTGGGTACACATCACGGAAGAAATCATGAATATTCGATACAAATACTTATCAGTTATAAGTTAAGATTAAAGTTTAAGACTAAAACCTAAATAAGTTTTCCAACTGACCTGTTTTGACTGTGTTTATTAGCCCTTTTCTAAGCTGCACAATCTCTTGTCAAAGTAGCCAAACTTCAGTGTTAAGACTGGAATGTGTCAGCTGATGATTCACTGATGCGTTAAATCTATCGAGTTACATGTGCACAGATGGCAGTGCATGTCCAGCCAGTGGGCCATTTTCTCCGGTTTCAATCAGAGTATGTTATATCCACATCATTAACCCAACACATTATTCACGGAAGAGGCATCCAGTCGCCTCTTTGCAAGATGCCACGCCATGTTCAGTCTGATGCTGAAACATGGATCTGCTTGTTTCTTCCACTCATCATAAAACAATATGAAAAGAAAGGCATAACAACACCATAAACACTGCTGTGCTTCCAACGAACCCATTAGAGGAACAACAAATCATGTTAATCATCAGAAGATTTGTTTTTCTAATCGCAGTTAAGAAGAGTTGGCGTTTAGCTCTGAAACACACAAGAGATGGAAGGCTGGTAGAATGTAATCCATCTAGTCACACATGTTGCTCACATCACACATATTCAGCTTTAAGAAAGGGCCGCGTAAAGGCCGGCGTTCCTGTCTTCACATATGTTTTATTATAATCGCAATAATGTACACTATCCGCAGCTGCTAGTGATCATCATCAAACGTGTTTGAATAAGAGCAAGAGAAACAGATGCAGTGTGTGACACACTGCTGACATGATTTCAATGAGTTCAGAGTGGTCAGTGTGCCTCACAGCTTTGAGTCAGGCAGGGCTCTTCATTACCTCATCCTGTGTGCTCTGCTGAACTTTCACTAGACTCGTTTGGCTGATTATCTTTAATCTTTATTTGGATCCCCATTAGCTGTTACTAAGCTAGCAGCTACTCTCCCTGATAGCCACATACAACAAAACATATAAAACAAGACATAAAGCACATGTAACAAGTCGCAATAAGAACATCTTCAAGACAAGTTAAAAAAAAAAATTAATAAATAAAAAAAAATAAATCACAACAATCAAATTGCATTATGCGATGATCATTATTAGTGGAATTTTTGGCCCTAAATATATTTAATTTTTATATGTTTTTGCTACATCAAAACCAGTTTGTTCTCACAGATCCAGTCAAGTAATAGTTGCAGTTCATATTGAAGAGTGTTCCTTAAGTCAGTTGTCTTAGTTCAAGCTAAATTTATAGTTGTATCATCTGCAAATAAAGTGGCACTGCATTTATCCAACATATAAGGCATGTCATTGATAAATATTGAGAAGAGTAATGGCCCAAGGCATCTCACCTGGGGCACGCCACACTGTACGCATTTAGCAGAGGGAAAAACTACCATTAACAAATCGCTGTTGAACTTAACCCATATGCAGTTAATTTTGATAGAAATAACAATAAAATGAGAGGTCTAAAAGTGTTTCTGAGACCACAGATGGTGAGCTGCTGTTTGTAAATCTATCTTTTCCTTAAACACCAGGCAGTTGATGAAGCAATTAATTGTCAATACAGCTTAAGCAATTAGTTGACTCAACAGAGGATCAATAGGCAACTATTTTGATTAATCAATTAATCGTTAATGTTTTCAACAAAAGTGCCAAACATTCTCCAATTCAAGCTCAAGATGCTTAGTTGCTCTTCTTTGTCTACATCATAAACTGAATATTTTTCAGTTTTGGGCTGTCAGTCAGACAACATGAGCAATTTGATGGCATCACCTTGGAGTTCAGGAAATTGTGACAGTTACTTTTCATTATTTTTTGATATATTTTTTGACCAAATGATTTATTATGATCATTAGTTCATTAGTTAGTTCAAATCATTAGTTGAGGCTATAATGTTGGGCATGTAAAATGTCAGAAAATAATAATAATTTTTTTTTTAAAAGCCCTCAAACATTCAGTTTACAGTCAAATTTGACAAAAAAGTAGTAAATCTTCACATTTGAGAGGTCAGAACCAGCTTTTTTGGGGGGGGGGCATTTTCCTTGAAAAACCATTGATTATCTAAATTGTTCAAGATGAATTTCTTCCAATCAAATAATCAATGGTGTCTCACAAAGCAAATACCAAAAATAAAAAGATGATGCAGTGATGCTGCTTGTTTCTATTCTCAAAAAACAGCTTTTGTAGGTAAAATTTAATGTAGCATGTTTGCTAAAACTGGAGCAGCTTTTTCATGTCAGCGTGTAAGCCAAGTGAATCTTCACCCTCCTCTTACTTTTATTGGCTGAAAACCATCTATCAGTCTGGTGTCACATTTCGAGCCTCAGTTTGCCCAACAAATATTGCATCCAGTTTCATGACTTTCACTCTCTTTACATTGTCAACTCTGACAAATGTAAAGGCGCCCCTTTTTAAACGCAGGGTTCTTGCTTGCACAAAGAGAATCCTTGTAAAAATTACCTGCATTTTAAAGCTTCCAGTTTTGCATTACCAGTTCATTCAACACATTGTGAGCTGCCTTTGCACAGTAGTCAAAACACTAGATTAAATTCCACAAGTTAAAGGTAATCTTATGTGATCTTTGGGAATCTCTCTATCAGGGCTTCTCATCATCATCTCAACATGCAGCTGCAGAGGCCTGTGCCTGCTAACCAGAGGAACACAGTAGCTCTTGCATGAAGCCTCACCCGGATCACAGGCTTTGACACGCCACCTCCATCTCTTCACTTCACCCCCGATCTATGGCAAGATGACCAGGCTCACTACACTGATGTTTTTCTGCCCCCTCAGGGCTGGCCTGAGTACATTATGTGGTGTATGCATTCTTGCCTCAACAGGAATCCTTGGAAGTCTGCACTGGAGAAACATCTTACAATTCAAACACTGTTTATTCTCATTTTGCACAATCTTTCTGACTCACTTCATATTCTGCCTGAAATGTGCGACAGCAGGATGTATTATTCAACTAACTCACTAAAGTCATTACTGTCTATGAATCAAACTGTAAAACTGTTGAGTGGAAATACACCTGTTTACTCCTTACTGCAAAAGACCCTTTGAGTTTTACAGAGCACAGCACTAAACACCACTCAGACTGATATTAACAGGAAAAATCTTACACTGAAAAATCACCTTTGAGAAAAAGTTGTGAATGCATAAAGGTTTAATTGTCAACCATCTAATGGGGCTAAAATATTCTTATTTGTCAATAACAGTAGTCAGAAAGTAGTGAGCCCATGGTTCAAATTGCTTGTTTAGTCTCATCAACAGTCCAGAAGCAAAATATGTTTAATTTGTAGAAAAATGAGAAAAGTCGATCAACTAATCGAACACTACAGCTCTCCTCTCAGCGCTCCCTCACTTTGACCGTGCAGGCGCATTTACATCACAGTTAAAACCATTGTTTATTCACTTGTTGTCCTGAAGCTCCTTCCCATTTTATATTCAACGCACCACAGGGAGACAGTCAAACTCTATAGACAATTAGAACAAAAACACGTATAATCTGACAAGAAACACTAGATACTAACTTTTATACGTTGCTGCAACACCTGACATCACAACTAGTGGATTGGAATCTATTAAATCGTTCAATTAACAAGACGTTTCCAGCCCAGAATAAACAACTCTAGCTTTGTATATCTGTAACTTTAGACAGAAATAAATTCAGTTAGGGATCTTTACAAGTTAAGATTTACTTCTGCCAGACTAATTTAACTGAACCTGTCCGGTCAGGTGCTCTCATAACGGAGTGGCACATTTAAACAACCATCAATGAACGATGTAAGATAAGTACAGTTAAAGACATCACTCACATTCTTTTATCCGGGTTGAGCTGTCGGTGCATGGCAAGAGAAAATCCGAACAGGCTGCCCGGCTCTCCGTCCTTCCTGATGACATGACTGGTGTCAAGGTTGAAGGCGAGCACCAAAGTTGGCTCCAGAAAGTGAGAATAAAAGAAAAGTGCAACACAAGCAGCAGAGGGTCCTCCCTGCAGCAGCATGGCAGCTCTGTCCAGATGTGTCCAGTCCAAAGTTAAGATCACTGACCCCGGTGCTCCTCTCTGCTCAGCGCAGTGCCGTTTTACTGCAGGCTGCAGCTGGTCGTTTCTTTCCCCGCCGGTCTCTGCGCTCCCCGCAGCGCAGCGCCCCCTCCGGCCATCATGGTGAACTGCACAGTTAAACAGACAGGCCTAATAAATAGAGTTGTGACACTTGTGACAGAAATGTTAAAGGTCATGAATTGATCATCTTTGCTTTTATTTATTGTTTTTTCTTTTTATGTGTTTGAATGAAAGCTTGATTCAAATAGATCTTTTTCACATTTTGATTTGTCATAGCAGGAAAAGCTCAAGTGTTTTGAACTTCCCACTGCTTTAAAAACACAAATTAAAGTTCAAATTTATTGCTGTCTAGTGTAAGTCCTTGTATAAGAGAACTCTCTATCCATTAAAGTCTGGCAACAGCTTCCTATCTTGAACTTTGAGTGATCGATTTTACAACATGTTACAACAAACACACTTTTTGATGCCATTCTCCTGCAAAAATCGGACATGTCATAATTTAGAAGAATGGTCTCTGATCATCATGACAAAACTATCCGTGCTCACTTTAAATTAATAAATATGTGCATCACATAAGAGTCATACTGCTGGCAAAGAACATAAAACAAACTGCCCTCTAAATTCCAGAGTTGCCGATTATGTTTGGATCTGAAAATGGTGCAGGAGATTGTTGTGCAAAACTTGAATAGCTTTTGACATAATGAATATTCTAAGTTATCTGTACATCATATATGAAGATTAAATTCCTGGGCCACTTAATGCCATTATAATCTAGCCATATGTGAAATCTGTATCTTAATATTGTTGCATAATTTTATACAAAAGAGGGCCATGATCTGCCATGCATCTATTTTACAGGTAATATACAAAAGGACAAATAAAGGGTAAAAGAGCAACAGTTGTTTTGCTATTTTAGTTGGTTGAAGCAGATAAACAGCAAGTGTGACAGTCAGCTGCACAAATAAACATCCCAAATTCAGCTAGACAAGGAGACAGGCTGCTGCAGGTCACTAAAAGGCTGCACTATCTTTGGAATAGTTGGAATTTCAATCACTATCAGGATTTACTGGAAAAATCCTAATTTGCTGTGTGACTTTGAAAAACAACACAAATATGGCTGGTCTAGTTTGAGGGTTGATCATCCATCCAGGAAAAATTGAATAAAATATTAATCTATATGCTCTCAATAACAGCTGCTAAGCACTGTTTTCATGAATAAGTAATCACTATAAAGATTTTGCTAATGAAACATATGAGGGATCTTCGGTCACGTCCCAACACTGATTTCATGTCAGAAGCTCACCTTTGTAGTTTTGGTGACATTAAATTTTAGAACCATCCAGGTCTAATAAAATATTTTACAAACAGTCACACAAACTCTCCTCAAGGATCTTTTTAATAGCTCCTGAAACACTGGCGTTGAAGAGGTTCGAGGTTTCCACCCACCAGCAGCAGTGGTATATGAGCCGGCAGCTTTGTTATCTTCCAAACCTGCAGGAAACATGAAACAGCTTCATTGTATCGCCTGCTCACTTTTCTCAGTGTATCTGCTGGTGTTTGATGGTGGTGTGAAGTTTGAACCAGCCTGGGCCACAATCCCACAGCAGAACACAACACAGTGTGGGCATTGTTGAGGTTAGAAAACACTCTACGTGTCTATGTCTGTGCGTGTTAATGTGTGTGTGTGTGTGTGTGTGTGTGTGTGTGTGTGTGTGTGTGTGTGTGTGTGTGTGTGTGTGTGTGTG